>VDFB02144307.1:21451-126842 GCA_007258455.2 Sequoia sempervirens
GTGCTCTTTGTCTAACCTAAGCCTTCAAAAATTTCAAGTTCCTCTCAACCATCCACATTGAGCTTGTGTGTACAGGTCCCCACAATTCAATCTCTTCAACTTGGTGTATGAGGTAGTGTTCTTGTGCATTGAAAAATGTTGAAGGTAGACACTTTTTCATTTCACACATTAGACGAGAAATTTTTCTCTTCCAATAATTTATATCTTCTTTATGAATTTCTTTAGATGATAGCCATCTACAAGTGATTTAAGGTGCAAATATATTAACTAGATTGCAACAAAAATATACAAGATATTACAACAAGTAAAACAAATGGCAATTATAAGATGTATACAAATGAATTGAACAAATCTCACTTACTCCCCATGTATTTCCAAGATCATATATAACTTGCTTGAAATTGTTGTCAAAGTTGTCTGGGAGAGATAGAGGTAGAACGTACTGCAACAATTATAAAATGATCTTTTCATTATTTTTCCAAAAGTAGTAAACACAATACACTTAAAAGTACATGCATTATACAAGTGTATATAATTATACCAGAATAATTACTCTTGCCAGTTGCATGCCAACTATGTGTTTTCATCCCCGACCTAAATTCACCTTTCTTTTGTTATTATATTGTTTATGTTCTGTGAGCAAACTCGTGGGAAATCAAATTTTTGTATGACTTCTTTTATAGCATTGCTTTGTTGCTCTGTTAATAACCAAGGAAGGGCACTTATATTAATTTTGTCTCCATCGCTATTTAATTGAATGACATTTTTCATTGCATGATTGGCTTCCTGAATGTTAGTACAAATTTTGACAATTTTTTCTTTGTCATGCCTTCCATCCAATATTTTCCTTAATGTTTCTGTTATATTCTTTCTGATATGCATTGTATCAAACAAATACACAATTTGTAGCTGCTCATAGTAGAGAAACCTACTAAATTGTCTGGGATAACTTTTTAGTCCCTGTGGAAGCCGGCCATTAATGCCTTGATGACCTTCATGAAGCATATAAGTTAAACAAATTAACAACGATAATCATTGTCAGTTACAACATGAGTAAACACAACACAATATAAAAATATAAATTTAAAACATATCATATATGATAGATAAACAATTTGATCCGATGTATAACCTTGACGATTAATTCTATTATATTCCAACTTCCATAGGCGAGGTGACATTCTTCATGGTTTTGATGTAGTCTCCTCTTTTCCCATTGAAAAGATGTTTTCAAAAGAGGTTCGATACTTATGATTTCTATGGAGGAAGTGTCTATTCATCAAACACTGCTTCCCAAACTTAAGAAACTTAATTTAGATTTCATCTTGGACCAAGCAAATCTGGATATGCAAATTTTCCCTTTGTTTTAAAGACTCAAGTAAGATGATATATATAATTGTATAAAATATGTCAATTTTTTCATTATATATATAAATGAACAGATTATTTTAAAACATGCATACATCTACTTCATCAAATTAAAGCATGTTAAAGTGTAGCCTAACGCACATACCACAAAAATGTGTTAGCCTGGGGCATCATGAATTGTCCATACAAACATTGCATGGAATTGAAATTGTCTTTGTCCTATTGGTCTAGAGACGCCATACATAGTAATGCCATTCCATAACTTTAGTAACTCATCGATAAGAGGCTCGATATATACATTCATATCTTTAACTTGGTACTTACCTAGTTGAATGAACATAAACATTACATAATTATTATAACCATTTTACTGCAATATATACAAATTAATGTACATGACTATTGAATGAAAAAAATATAAGTCATTATGCAACAAATAAGACAAATGAGATGCTACTACGTTAAAGAAAATTGATGTAAACAAATACCTAGAAAAATCATTGACAACATTATGTGCTCCCTCTTTATTGACATCCATGGAGGAATGTTATTGTTGATAACAAAAACAAGCCACACTGAGTAAATAGATCGCAACTCTCCAAATGGATTGACACTGTCCGCTCCCAATGAAAGCCTGAGATTACGAGGTTCTTCTTTAAAGTGTGGTCATTTTTCCTATATGTCCCTAAATGCAGAACCATCCACAGGCATTTGAAGAATGTCATCTCCACTTCTATTCTGTGCATGGTAATCCATAAATTGCGCTAATATTTCACACCTAAATAATCATTGCATACGTGGAATAATGGGAATATAAAGAAGAACTTTGTGAGGCACCTTTTTTGTTAGTTGATCTGTTCGATATCTACTGATATGACATTCCGGGAACTCTATTGAAAATTCTTGTTGTTTATGATATATAATATGATCATTGGGACATGCATCTATTGCTTGAAACTCCATTCCGATATATTTCATAATGGCACATAAATCTCGGTATGAGCGAGGTAAAATATTTGATGGTGGTAACAAAAATTCACCAATCAATCTACAACAAAAAATAATCTGTTCATATAAAGAATATTTATGGTACATATTTCATCCTTTATTTAGTAATGATGAACTAACAACAATTAAAATAGATGAAAAAAGATAACATATATGACATACCTTAACATCCATGAGATTGCTATGTTTGATAAACCATTCATAACCTTTAAGTTCAACAACAACAATACATCAGAGAGAAGAGTTGTTTGGGAGCCTTCATAAATGGGCTCATATGCCTTCTCAAGTACAGGTAAATCATGAACATCATCAAACTCATCTTGATCATCATGATCAACTCTGCCACTAAATGTGTCATGAATCAATGTATTCATACCATCATCTTCAACTGTGTTTTCTAGTGCATGATCATCTTCTTCCATAGGATCATTAACTTCATCTTCGATATTCACAGCTCCATGTTCGTCCGCTTGCAAAACCAAATTCTCCAAGCCATGATAATCCATATCATCTGCCCTAGGGCGCCCAACCTTTATAATAATGACTGACACAAATAAACCATAATCATAATCAAGTGATTATATATATAAAATTTTAAAATGATATAAACATTTACAAATTCAATCAATATAAACACATATAATGAACAACTTACCAACAAACGATAATCATGCCCCCCTTCAATGTGACCATGTTGCCTACAATGTTTCTCAGCTGTTGTGATTAAAAGTCGTCTCATCTTTAAGCCCTTGCAATTATTGCAAGGACAATAACATTTCCCATCACCCTTTCTTTTCAATCTAGCCCACAATCTATCAAGTGTCTCTTCATTTTGTTCTGGACTAATATTATCTGACATGATTTTTCTTTACCAAACTTGACTATTTAGATCTTCAAAAAATATCAAACTCACACTCCAATAATTTTTATTCATAGATAGATAACATAATCTAATAATTCCGATATTTTACACCAAAAAAATTTGGCATGCAACCACCCCTGCAAAAGAGAAGATAGTCTGAAGTTAATGACCCCAAAAAAAACTTTCAAATGCTAATTCCAAAACTTATTAAATTCTGATTTTAATATGATTTCCAACCGTTAAGACTCCTAAAATCAGAATATTGAACTTGATCACAAACTTCATACAACAATAGAGGTAGCGAGCTAGTAAGAGCAAGTGACCCATTCCTAAGGAGCAACAAGTCAGAATCATCATTGCTAATGTCAATACGGATTTATCCTTTTAGTTAAAGATGCAATGTGTCACTTCTTATGATGAGCTTATCCCCAGGGCCCTCAACATTGAGAGAGCCCTAATAAAAAAAATAAATGTATATCAAGAGCATGATTAGGTACAAACCCTAGGCCTCCATAGTAGAAAACACGAGCAAACAACAACTATAATAGATTAGAAGTGAGGTTGCAATACTAGAAAGATTGAGACATTGTGAGGTACAACAAAATATTGCAATCTAAAGATTTCAGCCAATAGCAAGCACACTATGTAGCTTAGTGACATTTGTAAATGCAATCTATGGTAGAAGAATGATGCTCACTTGAGATGTGATGTCAAAAGAGGCCGAAAGCAAAGGACAAGATAATAAAGCTCAAACCTTGCATAGTAAAGTGGGAGATTTTAACAATGAGTTTCCCACCCCTTGTTGACCTTTGGGTTTTTCAAATGCTTTTGCAGTGGGTGTTAGACAAGGAAAATGCAATCAGGGAATGACTGCCCAAATGAAGTAATAGGGGTAATCATAGGTTGAATGTTTCTTCTTAGCCATTAATGTATAATGGAGGTAGTGGATTGCATGTTTGAGCAGTGTTTTGAGACTCATCAAAGATGGGAGAATAGTGAATAATACCTTGTGGACTGTGAAGTAGTGTCAATAAGGTTGAAGGATCTTAAGAACTACAATACCATGATACAATGAGTCCCCTGTAGTAAGTAGGTAGTCTATAGGGCATAGTTTGATTTTATAGAAGGATGCTCATGAAAGGAATCTTCAAGTGATAGTGAGTGAGCTGTTTAAGATTGCAACCGAGGGTGCAATACCCAGTCTTAAAGGAAGTTAGAAAAATAGTAAATGTGCAAGAAAATTGAATTGTACACAACAAATAATTCACAATGTTATCTTCCATAATGCCTTGAGTTTGAAGTCAAAAATCTCATTGTATCTTCATGATGAAAGTGGTGACCTTAATGGTCAATCACTGGCAACCATGATTTTAAAACATGCTATTGTGCTTATGGAGGAAACATTTTAACCAAGGTAGTGAGTGGTGGTTTGGAACAATGTAAGGGTGTATGAAGGACTTGCTTTATATGCATACTGCCTAGCCTTTAAGACAACATTCTTAGAAGAGATTGAAGGATTATGGAACTCAAGGTTATCATGAAAAAATGATAAAGCAAAGACTTAGATCTATTTAAAGCCATGGTCATGAAGATATTAAAGATGTCACATGCAAAACCTAGTAGCTGAGTAATGAATACAAAGGCCAAAGAGGATAGCAGGTCAAGCAGATTTAGGAGATCTCCACATTATCTAATTACAGGGAAATACATCATTTATTTATTTATTTAATTAAAAGAAATCATTCTAAACCCTATATAGGATACATTGATACTTCAAAATCCTTTGAAGGAATTTGAGATTATGCAAATATATGCCAAGTAACATTCATAAGGTTTAGAAAATCTTGATCTCTCTAGAATAGCCCATTAAACATGGGTTGTGCTTGAATGCACTACATAATTGATATAACACAACCACTCTGCATATCAACAAGAGTTATAGGCTCTTTATTGCAACAAGAGGTAATCACTCTTTGATCATTCTATAATTACATCCTAACTTGTTAAACTTGAGACAACTTGAATGCACCCAATGAAGATTGAAACCTACATTATACAACCTAAATTAACTACATTAAATGAGTGCCTACATTTCTATCACAACATAGCCACATTAAACTTGGGTCACACATGAATGCATCCTATATTTGTTATAGCACAATTGTGCCATATGACCAATAGAGTTATGGATCACATAATTACAGTCAAAAGAATTTGTTCCTTGGTTGTGATCTTATGGTGATTCCACATAACAAAATCTGGACATGAAATTCTCAAAACCCTTAACCTCTAAAATTGAAATCTGATGAGATGTTGCTTTAAAATATGATTTTCAAACCTAGAACTACAAATCTAACTTCACAACTGAATTCTGCAATAAGACAATGACTACCCTCAACCTGGCGATATCTTCTTGAATTTTTCTCTAATTTTTCCCAGGAAAATCATCCTTAGTTCTCCACAAACTATCTCAAGTAGAGCAAAACATTGTCGCAATAAATCAGGTGCAAACTCACTTTTCTTTATGTTAGCCACAATTTGTTTTTTTCTATTTTTCATGTTTGTTAAAAATTCGACGAAAATGATAGCCGACATTTCGATGAGCCCCAGGTTCGTCGAAATTTTGACGAACGTCGGGGATAAACTTTCAAAAATTGAAAATTACACATCAAATTTTACAAGCACCCAACAAACATTGAATTTTACATATTTCGTTGGACAGTTTTGTCGGATTTTGCAGTCAAATGTATTAGTGGCCCTCTCCCACTCTCTCCCACCCTCTCTCCCACTCTCTCACTCTCCCACTCTCCCTCTATCTCTCCCACTCTCTCCTACTCTCTCCCACCCTCTCCCACTCTCTCCCACCCTCTCCCACTCTCTCCCACTCTCTCCCTCCCTCTCTCCCACTCTCCCACCCTCTCTCCCACCTCTCCTAATTTCCTCCCTCACTCTCTCCCACTCTCTCCCAACTCTCCTGACTCTATCCTACCTCCCCACCCTCTCCCACTTTCTTCCCACTCTCCCCACTCTCTCACCAACTCTCTTTGCACTCTCCCATTCTCTCCCCTCTTGTCTCCCCTCCCCCTCTCTCCTCCCCTTGTCTCCCTCCTCTCTCTCCCACTCTCTCTAACTCTCTCCACCTCCCACCTGCCTCCCTCCCTCTCCCTCTTATGGCACTCTATCCCACCCTCTCTCCCACTCTCTCTCTCCCACCCTCTCCCCACTCTCCCTCCCTCTCTCCCACTCTCCCACCCTCTCTCCCAATCTCTCTCTCTAACTCTCTTGCACTCTCCCACTCTCTCCCCTCCCCCCCCCTCTCCTCTCTCTCACTCTCTTGCACCCTCTCCCTCCCTCTCTCCCACTCTCTCCCACCCCTCTCCCACCTCTCCCACCCTCTCCTCCACCTCCCCCCTCTCCCCTCTCTCCCTCCCACCTTCCAACTCTCTCCCCCACTCTCTCCTCCCACCCTCGCTCTCCCTCCCCATCCCACTCTCTCTCCAACTCTCTCCCACCCTCTCCCACCCTCTCCCACTCTCTCCCCCACCCTATCCCACCCTCTCCTACCCTATCCCACCCTCTCCCACACTCTCCCACTCTCTATCACTCTCTCCCACCCTCTATCTCTCTCCATCTCAAGTCTTTTTTAGTCTCTCTCAAGTCCACACTCTCTCTCTCAAGCCTCTTCCATGTACCCCCTCACTCTCTTAGGTCTCTCTCTCTCTCACTCACTCCATCTATCTCTCTCCCCTATACCCTTAACCCTGAAACCCTAAACCCTTATAACCTCTACCATAAACCCTAAACACTTAACCCTTAAACTCTCTACCCTAAACCCTTAACCCTTAACCCTTAAACCTTCTACCCTTACCCTCTACCATCTACTATTAACCCTTAAAGGTCTATGTTTACACAAATCGGATATCCAATTTGAATCAGATATCTGATTTGTAGAACTAAAATCATACCATTACAAAACATTTTAAAATGTTTTTCAAATGTATTGGATATTAGATTATAATGGATATCGGATTTGTGGGCCATAGAAAAACCCCATGTGGGTTGTTTTGTGCATTCCAATAGACCCTACATTCTATTTGCAGGTGACATATGCACGGTTTCAGACAGGAAGAGACAAATATCAACTTTTTGGAGCATCTTCTACTCAAATTTGTCATAAGCAATGATTTTTTATCATCTTTTATGAGGTATAATGGGGAGCAGCAGTCGTCAGAAGAAAAATCGTAAGAGAAAGCTTACAAAAGAAAAAATTGAAGCATATAGACAGAGATAGAGAAGGTCGTAGGAAGAAAAGACAAGGTATGTTAAATATTGGTGAACCTAACCCCTATGGTCTTTCAAATGAAGAGGAAATTGAATATGTTCAAGGTGAAAATGTTGAACATGATATTCAAATTGGGAATGAAAATATTGAAATTGATAATGAAAATTGTTCAAGGTGAAAATGTTGGATTTGAAGATGTTGACCATGATATTGAAATTGGGAATGAAAATATTGAAATTGATAATAAAAATGTTCAAGGTGAAAATGTTGGATTTGAAGATGTTGAACATGATATTGATATTAGGAATGAAATTATTCAAATTGATATTGAAAATGTTCAAGGTGAAAATGTTGGAAATGAATATTTTGAACATAATATTGAAGCAAGTGTAAATTATGTTTCACTAGATTACATGAGAAATGAAGAACCTTGTGTGGAAGAAAGACATTCCAAATTCAAGACCTTCAACACAACTGATGGAAGATGATGATAGTTTTGTGTATCCTACAGGTTCAGTTGTGGTTGCAGGAACTTGGTTGCGAACATACATGATTAGAAAGAATGGCATACCTACATTTGAAGACTACGAGAAACACAAAGCCATTCTCATGTATTCGCACCTTGTTATAGCAATAGATGTTAAGTTGTTGAAGCATCATCCTAGACCAAATACAAAACAACTATGGACACTTAGTAATGTTGATCATGAAGCAATATTGGATACTCTTAAGCAAAGAGATGACCCTTCAGGCACACTTGAATAACATTTTGAAGAATGGAAGGTACAATGCTTATGGGGTAAAAGCAAGAAGTTGGGTACACGAAGAGGGGAAATTTCGGGAAAAACAAAAAGTTTCGCAGGAAACGCGTAAGCATTACAGATTGGGTACTCGAGCCTAAATCTGAACACGTATGCATTCAGATTCGAGTACGCGAACCGGAAATGCATACGCGTTTTGTGAAAGTATTTTTTTTTAATAAGCGACTATATTTCATTTTTCCTCACCATTTTAATCCACGCCAGAGAAGAACAAAGGAGATCGCGTACGCATTTCAAAGGCCTTCATTGAAGAAAAAATTGACTGCCACCTCCTCCCATCGACACAACTAACCTCATCGACCTCCAGGTTGGTTGAATTCTTCAATTTTTTTTGCTTTATATCTTTTTTTTGTTTTGTAATTAGTATTCAATTTTTGTTTGTTTAGTGTGTTTTAGTTCAATGTTTTATAGTTTTTAATTGCATTTAAAAAACCAAAAACGTCAACGAGACAAATAAATTTAAATTTTAAATTGAAAACCATAAAAACTAAACCTAAATTGGACACATTTAACTTAGAAATCAAAACCCTAGAAACCCTAGGTTACAAAATTTACATAGGTCCCTAAAAACTAATTTACACAGGTTAATCCTTTGACCTAAACCCTAAAATGTAAACCTAAAACCCTATTTACCCTAATTTATGTAAACCTAAGATGGGCTATTCACCCTAAAACGTAAACCTAAAGCCCTAAATTAGGGCTCCTCAAGGAGGTTTAGAATACATTTTATATTTGACATAACCTTCTTTGTATGATTTTTACTCTCGCTCATGGTTCTTAGTTTATTTAGGGTGGAACTGATAAAAAGTTCAATATTAGGGGCATGTGATATAATAGAAGAGGTAAAATAAGGGTGTGTAGTAAGATTTGATGACATAACATGTAGGGAGGGATCACAAATTATAGTCCATAGGTTAGGTACACTTTGGTATGTCATTGGTGATCCACACAACTACCAATGAAATTCATAATTGACTAATAAAGGAGGTACAAACAATCGATGCATAGATCTATATATTAACTGACAAATTGATTTAATTATAATATGTTCACATTTAATATAAATTTGATAGCTAATTTTATCTCAGAAAACTTCATGATTGTATAATTTAACTTGAGAAAGTTTACCAGTAAAGTAAAATAATGTGCCTCATGTGAAACTATGTGCTTGATTTAATAAGTTCATATATCATGATGCTAGTTGATATGAGCATGTAATCACTCTATATCAATGTTGTTAGCTTATATAGTGTATGATGTATTCTCTTAAAAAAACATAGAAATGCAAGTCATACTTGTTAATCTAGACTATGTGCAATATGGTAGAGCTAGACACATAAATTTTATTAAATAAAATAAATATTAAAATGTGAAGCATGAATGATTTCTACCCATTTCTCTTATTTGGATGAGATCCTTTGTGAATTATTTAAGGATGCATTATGATCATATTTAAGCCTTAATTCATAGGATGTTATTCATAAGATCTATAGGTTGTGTGTAATCTAATTCCTATTTTAACTCTCATGTGTAGTGGCATCGTTCTAGATTAGGAAAACTAAATGTTGTACTTTCTCTAAACTAGTGTATCAAAGCTAACTTGTAGCATGAACATTTCAATTTGGAAAATTCAAATTATTTTTTTGAGAAACTTGATAGATGATTCATAAATGCAAGTCAATTCTATAAATAAAGGTTTATTTTCTAAGATTATTTATTTATTTAATTGATCAATTGATTCCTCACTTAGTGGTAGTTAGGTTCTTTTTTTGAAAACCCATTCACATCTAGAATTTATATAAATATTCAAAGGAAGAGTAGATATGCCATAGAAAAGTTTCAAAAAATATATGATTAGAAAAAAAATTGGGTCTAAATCACTTTAGATCTCCTCTTCCTTTTTAAATCATCCAAGAGTGCTTAGAGGTCCAAGTAGGTTCAAAATCCATCATAACTCAACAAATTACTTATAATTGAAATCTAAAATTCCTAATTGTTGCTATATTGAAGCTATTCCTAGAATGTCACATATTTTATTCAAAGCACTAAGTTTAGGTGGTAGGGTACTTGTAAAAATTTATTCACGTGTCTTCTATATGTTTTCATGTCATCAAATCTCTAAATCTAAACCCTAAACCCTAATTTAGCATTCATTTTGTTGTAGGACCTTAAAATTTAATTTGGTTGCCTTAGGCAACTCCACCAAATTTTATTCCCTTAAGCCATGGAACATTTTGTCCTAGTCCACCTTACTAGACATAGATCTCCTTAAGCCATCCTATCACCCTAAATCGTAAATCGATGTCTTAAGGGGTCCTAATATGACATTTCTTAAGGGGATCAAAGAAGTTCTCAAAATTTGGTGAATAGAGCTCAAGCTCATATTTGTTTATTTTGTACATTGCAATTAGGTCACTAGCATATATCTATGTGTCCCTTTGAATGTATTCTATTAATTTTTCATTCTTATCTTTAGTATTCTTTGAAAACAATGAATGAGATATAAATTTTAATGTTAGTGTTAAACTTATAATTTCTTCTTAACTACTTTGTCCCACTATAGAGATCTTGTGTCTCTTATCATGAAATTTGAAAATTTAGATAAATCAATTTACGTCCTCAGATTTAATTAAATTTTGTCATACTTGATTAATATATCTATTCATTTTGTTGTAGGACCTTAAAATGAAATTTGGTTGCCTTAGGCAACTCCACCAAATTTTATTCCCTTAAGCCATGGACCATTTTGTCCTAGGACCTTACTACACATAGATCCCCTTAAGCCATCCTATACCCTAAATCATAAATCGATGTCTTAAGGGGGAATTTGACATTTCTTAAGGGGATCAATTTGATGAATAGATCTTGGTCACTCATCTTTTTTTATATTTTGTACATTGCAATTAGGTCACTAGCATATATCTATGTGTCCCTTTCAATGTCTTCTATTAATTTTTCATTCTTATCTTTAGTATTCTTTGAAAACAATGAATGAGATTATAAATTTTAATGTTAGTGTTAAACTTATAATTTCTTCTTAACTACTTTATCCCACTATAGAGATCTTGTGTCTATTATCATGAAATTTGAAAATTTAGATAAATCAATTTATGTCCTTGGATTTAATTAAATTCTGTCATACTCGATTAATACATCTATTCATTTTGTTGTAGGACCTTAAAATGAAATTTGTTTGCCTTAGGTAACTCCACCAAATTTTATTCCCTTAAGCCATGGATCATTTTGTCCTAGGACCTTACTACACATAGATCCCCTTAAGCCATCCTATACCCTAAATCGTAAATCGATGTCTTAAGGGGGAATTTGACATTTCTTAATGGGATCAATTTGGTGAATAGAGCTTGGTCACTCATATTTTTTTATATTTTGTACATTGCAATTAGGTCACTAGCATATATCTATGTGTCCCTTTCAATGTCTTCTATTAATTTTTCATTCTTATCTTTAGTATTCTTTGAAAACAATGAATGGGATTATAAAATTTAATGTTAGTGTTAAACTTATAATTTCTTCTTAACTACTTTGTCCCACTATAGAGATCTTGTGTCTCTTATCATGAAATTTGAAAATTTAGATAAATCAATTTATGTCCTCGGATTTAATTAAATTTTGTCATACTTGATTAATATATCTATTCATTTTGTTGTAGGACCTTAAAATGAAATTTGGTTGCCTTAGGCAACTCCACCAAATTTTATTCCCTTAAGCCATGGACCATTTTGTCCTAGGACCTTACTACACATAGATCCCCTTAAGCCATCCTATACCCTAAATCGTAAATCGATGTCTTAAGGGGGAATTTGACATTTCTTAAGGGGATCAATTTGGTGAATAAAGCTTGGTCACTCATCTTTTTTTATATTTTGTAAACATTGCAATTAGGTCACTAGCATATATCTATGTGTCCCTTTCAATGTCTTCTATTAATTTTTCATTCTTATCTTTAGTATTATTTGAAAATAATGAATGAGATTAAATAAATTTTAATAAAACCCCATAATTTCATTTCTACCCTTCATATTAACAACCCCACACTAGACTCAAGTTAATGTGTGCACATGTTATGAATTTTTAATGTTATGGATTTTATAATGTTATAAATCGAATGGTCTTCTAATGAAATATATTTTGAATTTGTGCATGTTCAATGTGATTTTTAAATAACTTTTAAATTGTGTGCATTATTTAATTAGTTTGTTGATATATATTTTTTAATTGTTTAACATGCAGTTGCCATATCATTGCTCACATGGATCCAATGTTTAATTTAGAGGATTTTATGCCCAATCAATAAATTCCTATAGATCCTATACATCTCAATCCGCCACATGAACAAAACCCTAGCACACCTCCACATTCTCCACCGCCTAACCCCCCACCCCCTCCTGTAGTTGATGAAGATCAATTAAGAGAGAATATCCGAGCAAACCTCATTGTCATTCAAGGAAATATAGATCTCATAAAAAATGAGCCTAGAGTCCCTCCCCATCTCACACAGTTTGCATCTACGATGCAAACTATTGTCGATTATGTTCGATCTATTGATGCAAACCTAGTTAGGTTCCATCAATGGAGAGAAGAGAGGAGGAAATTCTATGCGGATGGATTGTCATATAAAGAAATCAATGACCTGAAAATTACCAAACAAGCCATGTGCCAATATTTTATTAACCCCCAAACAAACCAACCCATTCCACCCACAAAAAAACAAATTTCAATTTTATGGTGTAGGCACCCACAGATAGCTGTGCATTTTTGGGACAGATGGGGATAGTTTTTGATAGTCCACCACATGGCAACAGTGAGGTTCCCTTATACTTTTTGAGAAAGTTATGGGTTGAGTTTGAGTTGGGTAAAAAACCCAACTATTTTGATATGAGGTCATTTCAGGGAGTTGGGTGTGGCATGCCCCAACATAGACTAGAAGCATGTGTCGATCCTCAACGACGTGCTCCAATTGCTCCTATTGTTCCTCTTCCTTCACCTAGTGTTCCCGCTGCATTTCAATAGCAGACCATGTTATCGACATTAGGAGAATTGAGTTCACTTTCAGGACATCTCACTCAATAGACTACACACGCGGCCACTGAAGTGGCCAATAGAGAGCATGGAGGCTCGGGCTAGAGGGATACTCAGACATCCACTTCAGGTGACACACATGCATCTGGGATGGGGTCATACCTGAATTTACTATATTCTGAGGATCGTCCTACACAGGTATGTTCATCTTTTGAACTTAAATTAAATTCAAGTTTGAAATGTGAAAATTTCATGTAAATAATAACATCAAATTATATATATAATATAATATTAATTCAATAAGCATTTGGTGTAGACGCATGATCATGTGATGCCTGAAACTCAATATGATCATCGTGTGCATATGTCGAGTGTTGTAGATTTGGGCTCACCTTTGGGACAGGTACTTGAACCAATATATATTAAATAATTTGTGTGGATATATATATATATATATATATATATATAATTTAATTTGAATTTGTACACATGTGTGAATTGATATATTATATCTAGATGCAGGGAGGTCATACGATACCTAGTATTGACCAACCACAAGTTACAGTGGTGAGCACTCTTGAGACATCATCAGCTCAAGTGCATGCTTTCAAAATTTTGTTCAATTTAAATTAAATAGACATCATAGATCTAATTTAATTTTTTCATTTACATACACACGTGTCAATGATATATACGAGCTGTTGTACATCTATATGCAGGAATTTCATGAGATACCCATGGTGGGCCGCGCACCTGAGACATCATTGGCATTTATGCATGGGAAATCTCAGGTGCGTGATCATGAGGTCATATCATTCGAGGTTGTAAACTTTACTTTAAATCTCCTATATAATTTTTACAGACCTTTTAAATATATATATATATATATATATTCAAGGTTTTCACATATTGTTTGCTTTATATGAATATGCAGGATATAGTAGATTAGGCATTTGCATCTTCTCAAGTGACAATTATGCTACACGTTGAAGAAAATGTGTTAGTTACAGATTCACATAATCATATGGTAATTTATGCATACTAGAAATCATTTTTACTATATTTAGTAGATATTTAATTAAATTTATTTTTATCTAAAATTTTATATTTTCAATTTTAAATATGTTTAATTATATCAAAATTTCTAAATAAATTTAAATCTAATTTCAAGTTTCTTGTACTCTTTTACAGCATGATGCAGGTACATCTAGTCAACATGGAACAAAGAGGGGACTTGATTTGACCGATCAGCCTGAAAGTTAGATGGTTTTATATTTTATGGACTATAGATCTCTAGTTTTATTTAAATATATGTGTTGGACTTGACATATAAATTTTATGGACTATCTATCTCTAGTTTTACTTTGAACATGTTATTATCATATTTGTGTTTATTTATATCAGTTGACTTTAATATGATGATTATATATGCAGTCAATTATGATATCTTGTTATGTTCATTTTCATGATTATATGCACTCTTACATTGGACTATTTATATTTTATCTAATTTTCAAGTATTACATGCACTATATAAATTCTTATCTAGAATCAGATTATATATATATATATAATTTATCACATGGTTAGGTGACAAATTAAAACATTCCTTAAATAGTTTAGATCATATTCATAATAAATTAAGGGTAGGTAATTTTAACTATTTTCTAATTAGATAGCAAATATTTGAATCAATAAACAAAAAAACTATCTCCTTGTATGTATAAAATGTATAATCTATACAATTGAATAATTATATAAAATGTGGTAAATACAAGACATGAAATATATAATCTATAAAATTGGAACAAGATATTTAAAAAGTGACATTGAACAAACATATATAATGTATATCAAGATGTTTATTACAACTATATAATATGATGAAACATATATGTGCATGTAGATACAATTAAAACTTATCAACTTTTAGGTGAAGACCAAAAATTGATATTTACATAGTCTCTTGATAAAATAGTTTTTCAGTTCAACAATCACTTTGTAGACCGACTTGATGAGAACCTACAAAAATAATTAATGTAAGTAACTACAATTTTTATGAGTCATTTAAGAAAAAAAATCATGCGAGAAAAGAATAGTATGTAGTAAATTCCATACAAATTCAAGAGATGTTTGCCATAGGATGGATTAAGGGGACCTAAGAGGATATATGGCTTAAGGGGGGTCTTAACAGAATGCCTTAAGGGGAGTTAAGAGGATGGTTTAAGAGGATGCATCTCATGAACCCTAGGATATGGCTTAACAGGTCTTAAGAGGATGGCTTAAGGGGAATTATGAGAGTCCTTTAAGAGGATGGCTTAAGGGGATGTAAGAGGGTGGATTAAGGGGAGTTGATAGAATGGATTAAAGGGATGCAAGATAGTGGATTAAGGGGATGCATGTCATGAACCTTACGATATGGATTAACAAGCCCTAAGAGGATGGCTTAAGGGGAATTATGAGAGTGACTTAAGGAATTCAAGATTATGGATTATGGGGATGTAAGAGGATATGACTTAAGGGTCCTTTAAGAGGATGGCTTAAGGGGATGCAAGAGGGTGGATTAAGGGGAGTTGATAGAATGAATTGAAGGGATGCAAGAGGGTGGATTAAGGGGAATTATGAGAATCCTTTAAGAGGATGGATTAAGGAGAGTTGATAAAATGACTCAAAGGGATGTAAGAGGGTGGATTAAGGGGAGTTGATAGAATGGATTAAAGGAATGTAAGATAATGGATTAAGGGGATGCATGTCATGAACCTTATGATATGGATTAACAGGCCCTAAGAGGATGGCTTAAGTGGAATTATGAGAGTGACTTAAGGAATGCAAGATTATGGATTATGGGGATGTAAGAGGATATGACTTAAGGGTTCTTTAAGAGGATGTCTTAAGGGGATGCAAGAGGGTGGATTAAAGGGAGTTGAGATAATGAATTTATACTATCAATTAAATGTATCTAGAACTATATATAGTTACCTATCTCTAGATTCGAATTCCATTGTAATATATGTGCATCTCCTCTCTTTTTTGTAAAGCATCTAATTTTGGGAGACCTGAAACAAAAAATGATATAAAAATTTAATTAGGAAATGATTAAATACAAATATATATATCAATTAACTATATAAACAACTAGATATACTTACCAATATTTATTTACTCTGTTGCACCATCTGCATCCTCTTTTTTTTTTAATGATTCTATGATTGTCTCATGATCATCCATTGAAAGTGTCCATAAACTTTATTAGCAGGCCTCCCTTGATATCTAACTAGTTTTATATTGGTTGCCAAAATACAAATGTGAATAATGTATAATCTTCTTGTGTCTTTCATAATCTTCAAATGTAGGCAAGCCATTCTTTCTCATCAAATATTTTTGAAGCTAGGTGCCAACAACAACCACTGAACTAGTTGGATACTCAAATTTGTCATCATCCACTCTAGGATGTGCCAACTTATGTTTTCTCTCAACACATCTAGCCAACTAGTAATCTGTCTCCTCTTCATTCCCCTCAGGTGCAACAACAACATACACATGTCCTGCAAAAATAAATACAAAATTCAATAAAGAGTGACTTATATTTAATTCACATATAAACATGCATACATAAAAAATTAAAATCAATAAATAATATACCTTCTTGTACAAGATCTGAAACACGATCATAATCATCTGATGCGAACACTTGATTATCTTCAATTATCGTTCCATGTTGACCATTTGTTGATGTAGGCGTTAAGGCTCTTTGTTGCCATTGTTCGACCCATTTCGTATTTTCACATGCCTCCCAATCACCTACAATACAAAATTGAAAAAATCATGCAAACTCCCTTGTCCATATTGTCCATGTGTTTGCATTCAAACTCTTAAACGAATTCCATTTTGCAGATCCATTAATTATTTCACAATCTTGTCGAGAAAAAATATCATTTTCTTCAACTAACCAAAAGAAGCGTCGAATTATTGAGCTCTCACTTGTTCTTGTAGATAATTTGGTATTGCACAATCTACAATTGCACATGCATCTCTAAATTTCGCAGCATCCTCAAATTTTAGTTGCTCTCTAGCAAGAGCTCTTTTCACACATGCACCTACTCCATCGTGTTCTCCCTTACCATGACCAACTTCAAAAAAACTCCATATGTGTTGGATATTATTTTCCTTATGAACTCTACATAACCAATAAAATATTCTAGCATTTTTGAATTGACCCATGCAATTATCTGACCATATGAGATGTTCTAGCATTTGAATTCCTCTCTCTTTTAAATTTTTATAAAATATATCAAAACAATATTGTACAAACTCAGATGAATGTAATCGATTATCACTTACATAAAAATGGTACTCTCTCAAAAAAATTCTATTATCTTTTGTACTATCTTTTGCATGTCTATAAACAATGTGAACAAATATAGCTACTTGCATTGAATTATAATACTATGATTGGATTTCTTCTTGTGGAGCAAGAGTATAATTTTCAGCAAAATCAACAACTGACAATATAGTTCCAATTGGGAATGTTTTTTTACATAAACAAAATTGATTATCAAGCCAATGAGCATTATGAGAGTGTTGAATATATTTAGGTACAAACTTATCTTTAAATTCATTAATAAAAGCATGCACACTAACTTTTTCCGCAATTAGCTCACACGTTTTCTAGTTTTTCCATCTTTTAAAGAATACTCAACATTTTTAATTTTTTTTACATCCACTAATTGTTGTCCAAATTCATCTAAACTACTTTCATGCATACATTCTCCTAATAATGAAAAGTTACCACATCTATCGCATTCTCCATAAATGCATGCTTTTAAAAAAAATGAGTTTCCATTTAAAAAGGGATCACAAAACAAACCTGCTATAAAATATTTGATTCTTTCAGGTGGCATATTAATGCCACAAATTTCCTACATAATTTGGTTATCATGCAAAGTGCATCGTATATATCGAAATATATCATAATAATAACGAAATTGTACATGAGTCTTACAACAACAAGAGATTCATTGCTTATTAATTATAACATACCAAGGTTTACACTTTTCAAATGATCTTTGACTTATGTTAATATTCAATGGTAAGATTGAAGCATCTAATTTTTTTTTATATAATTAAGTTTGAGTCATATCTAAGAGATGCTTTGGATGAGGTTCACGAATTTTGGAACCCACCCTTAATTTTAAGACATCTCTAATGTTAGGTGATACTCTTGTATTATTGTGCCAAAATTTATCGATTAAATATTTAATTTCATTAGTTAATTTCATGTCTGATCTTGGGATTCTACCACTAAAACTCCAATATTGATTAATAGGATCCTTTTCAATACTTTCTCTTCTTTTAGCAGCTCTTATCAAAGTTCTAGGATTTACTTTTACACATTTACTAATCTTACTTAACATTCTTTTATTTGAAGTTGTTTTATCAACTAGAGCAGTTGTTATTGCACGATGAGCCGCATTCTTATCTTTCAATCGTATTTTCTTACCATTCAATCGTATTTTCTTACCAATAACATCAATAGCATTAGCAACACTAGATATGACTTGTTCTACTGAATCATCTTTCTTTTTTGATTTTACAAAAACACCTAATTTTTTCATCACTTTTCTCATTTTCAACATTCTCATCAATTGCACCATGAGTTGACATTGGAATCCTTATTTATTTCTATAAAAAAATATTTTATATATTTTATTTCCATAATTTCTATTTTTTCTCAAAGAAAATTTACCACGAAGGTTATTTAGCACATCTATTTCAATTGTAAAAAAAATATTTTCACCTTCATCCATAGAAGGAGTTTCATTTTCATTCACACAAGGGGTTTCATTTTCATTTTCAAATGTAAAAGGGATTTCATTCTTATTTTCATCAATATGAGGGATTTCATTCTCATTTTCATCAATATTAGGGATTTCATTCTCATTTGCATTCTCATACAATATAATTTCATCATTTTTTTGTTTATGCATTGTTTCAACCCTAATATTATTGATCTCATCAATGGTGTATCTAGCTTCATCTAAACAAACAATATCAATATTATCAAAACTTGGTTTTGAAAACATACCTGGATAGATTGTTTGAATAGGTGCATTTTCCATATCATTGGGAGGTGGATTTGAAGACATACCCGAAGTTGTTTGCATATCATTTAAAGTTGAAGTTAAAGACATAGTTGGGTTTGTCTCCGTAATTGCATTTTCTTCCATATTCACCATCTCCACATTTGAATCATCTACATTCATTTAATCATTCTTGGCTTCCTCTTGAATATTCTTGGAACTAGATGCTTCCAAATATTTCATTTGACAAATCCTTTCTCTCCTTTCCTTTTGTCTTTTTGCCTCCTTATCTTTATTTGCTTGAATTTCTTTAGGTGTCATTAACTTTCTACATCTTTTTTTTGTCTTTTCTTATCACCCATGGTTACTAAACCCTTTTTGATGACAAAAAAATAATTCAAAAAACCTATTTTCAAATTGCCACCTCCTTCAAATATTTAAATTAAACTATGTACTATGAAGATCATTTTTTCTATAAACTTTGAAGTACAAAAACATCATGAGTACATCCAAAAATTCTTTTTTTCAAAATCTTCTTCTAAAAAGTTCTTGTACTTGATTCCACTTTAGAAAATTCAACCTGCACTTTGTCTCTTCCAACAATTTGAATAGAATATTCCCTACACAAGACAAATTTGCAATAAAAAACATAGAAAATGATACTTTCAAACCATACTGCAAAAAAAGAATGTTGCAGGAAAATCGTGTTTTATCAGTATTTTTTAAATTAGGGAAAAATGGCTATATTATAAACATGTACGTGTTATTTTCTAGGAGCGCATACGTGTTTCATAATGTGTACGTGTTACCTTTACCCAACGGGTAAATAGATAATGCGTATGCATTATGAAACGCATACGCGTTTTATTTAAATAATGTGTATGCGTTTTTGCAACACGTACACGTTATTTAAAAGTTGAATTCCCACACCAAATCTAGCCCTAGTTTTAGGCTTGGGAAAGGCTTGGAAATCTGAGCCTTAGCCTTTGACCTGCAACTAAAAAAACTAAGGCAGATTGAAGAAGAATGTCCAACTTTGACATGGCTGATGGACTTCTTTTATGAATCAATCTATAAAATTAAAACCCATTAGATAACACGATGTCTACTTTCCAAATATATAATTTTTATTAATACTGGATTATGTTTACTATTTTTTAATTAATTTCTAAGCATATTAGTCCTTAAACTTGAAATATCATATTTTATTTTATTTTTTAATAACTTTTTTTGGTTAAGTTTTTTGTAAATTTTTTTTATATGGGATCAAACTTCAAACAATTCTCTACACAATGAAAAAAAAAGAGTAAAAAAATATTTAGTTTAGGTCCAATTATGCTGTCCATACACGTTGATTTTTAAAAACAACAATTAAGGCCAATATAAATTTAATAAAAAAAATATATTCGACCAAAAATTCTAAACCAAACTTCATGTTGTTAGCTCTCTTTTCCCAAAAGGAATTAGCAAAATACTTTTATTTGGGTCAAAAAGTGTTGTCCGTACATGTGCTTGGTATTGTAAAAAAATAGGGACTTTTAAAAAGTGGTTTTTATAGATCTCTCTATCAAAATTTAATTTTTATAATCTGAGTATTTGAATAATTTACATATTTGGAAACTAGATTCAAAATGATAAATTTCATATTACTGATTTTTTTTAAGATTCATTGTGTAAGTGCCTCAAATTTTCAGTCCAAGTGTGACAAATTCTAAAAAATAACAAAAACACTTCCACTTTTTGAGTTTTTTGTCTACCCAACTTCTTGCATCAACCATATGTTCATTATGCTTAAGTTCATTAGTGTTCTTTATTTAATATTGATATCTTGTATACTATTGCAATGCAGGTGTCTTTAATAGTGATATTTTGTATGCACTTTTGTGATATTTTTGGCAAGATTGATCATGGACCTGCTGCAACAATAGCCAGCTCTGATCCTTTCAGAGAGATATGCGACAAATAAGAACAATATAGATTGGTTATTCTAAGCGTTTTTTATAGTTTGCATCACCAATTCATCATCATTTAGGTTGTTTAGATTAATATAGATTTGTTAGTCTAAGCACATTTTCTATTGTGACAATATAGATTTCTCATTTTCCCACTTTTGTGATATTCTTGGCACAATTGATCATGGACCTGCTACAACAATAGCTAGCTCTGATCATTTCGGAGATGTATGCGACATATTAGAACAATATAGATTGGTTATTCTAAGCGTCTTTTATAGTTTGCATTACCATCTCATCATATTTTGTCATTTAGAATAATATAGATTAGTTATTCTAAGCATCTTTTATAGTTTGCATCACCAATTCATCATCATTCAAGTTGTTTAGATTAATATAGATTTGTTAGTCTAAGCATCTTTTCTATTGTGACAATATAGATTTCTCATTTTCTCACTTTTGTGATATTCCTGGCACGATTGATCATGGACTTGCTGCAACAATAGCCAACTCTGATCCTTTGGGAGAGGTATGCAACAGATTGCAACAATATAGATTGGTTATTCTAAATGTCTTTTATAGTTTGCATTACCATCTCATCATATTTTGTGTCATTTAGAATAATATAGATTGGTTATTCTAAGCTACCTTGATGGTTTGTATAGGTGCTTGTCAGTCCAAAACATGAAAATACTACTATTGTGGAAGATTGTGCCCTGAATGCCTCTAATAGGAAAATTTTGTAAACAATGTAAAAAGGTCATAACTGTGTATGGGCATAATCTATACCCAATGATGTTTTTTTTAAATATGAGTCAAATGTCTGGCATTGTATAAAGGGTATGTTTAAAATGTAAAGGGGTATGTATTTTGGAAACTCGTAGGTTGAATTAGTCATACAAGTGTATGCTTTTTTATTGTTATTGGGATAATTCTATAATAACTTTTTGTACTTAATCAAGCTACAACCGAATGTTTTCTTCCTGGTTCTTTCCTTTCGGTATGCTCATTTGAACCAGGGTTTGTAATATCTCCTATTTATATATAATAAATTATAGTGGCTTGCCACTTTTGCTCCTCAAATCCAACTTGGGTGCAACTTCATTTTTAGCAACTTTCATGAGGTTTTTAAGGAAAACAATGTTTCCAACCTTTCCACACTCTATAAATTCATCAAACACATCTATTAGGACCTACACAAGCTTGATCCAACCTTAAATCTTGTTGCCCCCACATTTTATTGACATTAGCAAGTTGTAACCACCATTTTTCACCTAATTTCACTCATTTTTCCATGCATGGCAACTCACCAACTCAAGTACAGATGTTTCCAGCTCTCTAAACTCACATAGTCACCTTATACATTCCTAATAAAATCTACCATGGCATACCATCTAGCTACATACCATACAATAGATGGTATGACGTTTTAGCACTTTGGACTCTTAAGGGAAATCGTCGGTCCAATTCGGTGTATTTAAGTGCAAAAGAGGACCATCCCTAGTGTAAATGTACCCATCCAGACGTGTTGGAACAATCCATTTGGCCATATGATTTGTTGAATGAAAGTTGCACCACTTTGCAACTTTACACTACTTGCATCTGACAACTTTTCCCTCAACTGAAAACTTGCCACTATGGGAAAACACCTCCTAGATAGCAAAAAATGAGAGAGGTTATTGTAGATGGGCCAAACAAAATCCCATAGCCTCAAACATAGAGTCTATAAATGTCACGGTTTCTGAGAAATAGCCCTTCAAAGATTGTTGCCTTTTAGCACTTTGGACTCTTAAGGGAAATCACTGGTCCAATGTAGCTTGGAGTGATTCAACGTATTTGGGTGCAAAAGAGGACCATCCCTAGTGTAAACGTACTCATCCAGATGTGTTGGAACAGTCTGTTTGGTCGTACGAGTTGTTGAATGAAAGTTGCACCACTTTGCAACTTTACACTGCTTGCATTTGATAACTTTTCCCTCAGCTGAAAACTTTCCACCACGGGAAAACACCTCTAAGATAGCAAAATTGAGAGAGGTTATTGTAGATGGGCTAAACACAATCCCATAGCCTCAAACATAGAGTCTGTAAAAGTCACAATTTCTGAGAAAATTCCCTTCAAAGATTGCTGCCTTTTAGCACTTTGGACACTTAAAGGAAATTGTCGATCCAATGTAGCTCGAAGCGATTCGGCGTATTTGGGTGCAAAAGAGGACCATCTTCCCTAGCATAAATGTACCCATTTGGACGTGTTGGAACAGTTCACTTGGTCATACGAGTTGTTGAATAAAAGTTGCACCACTTTGAAACTTTACACTGCTTGAATCTGACAACTTTTCCCTTAGCTAAAAACTTGCCACCATGGGAAAACGCCTCCGAGATAGCAAAAACCAAGAGAGGTTATTATAGATGGGCCAAACACGATCCCAAAGCCTTAAATGGGGAGTTTGTAAATATCATGGTTTCTAAGAAATAACCCTTCAAAGATTGTCGCATTTTAGCACTTTAGACTATTAAGGGAAATCATCAGTCCAATGTAGCTCAGAGTGATTCGGCATATTTGGGTGCAAAAGAGGACCATCCCTAGCATAAACGTACCCAGCCAGATGTGTTGGAACAGTCCGTTTGGTCGTACGAGTTGCTAAATGAAAGTTGTACCACTTGGCAACTCTACACTGCTTGCATCTGACAACTTTTCTCTCAGCTCAAAACTTTCCACCATGGGAAAACACCTCTGAGATAGCAAAAACTGCGAGAGGTTATTGTAGATGGGCCAAACACGATCTCATAGACTCAAACAGAGAGCCTGTAAATGTCACGGTTTCTGAGAAATAGCCCTTCAAAGGTTGTTGTCTTTTAGCACTTTGGACTCTTAAAGGAAATCGTAGGTCCAATGTAGCTCAGAGTGATTCAACGTATTTGGTTGAAAAAGATGATCATCCCTAGTGTAAACGTACCCATCTAGACATGTTGGAACAATTCATTTGGTCGTATGAGTTGATGAATGAAAGTTGCACCACTTTGCAATTTTACACTGCTTGCATCTAACAATGAGAAGTAATGCTTTGAGTTTGAAAGATGTGCAATGCAATGTAATCAGTGATATGAATATAAACTACATAATACAACCATTCTTTTTTATGCTCTTGTACATTGATATTTAACCATTGCTCACTTGATTAAATTTTCAAAAAGTTTAATCATGCACATGAGGAAGAAATTAAATTTCGATTGTCAACTTCTATATATGAAATTATCCAATAATCTTGAGTGTATCTCCATATGGCATCAATTCCAACTCAAACAAAGTTTTACAAAATGTGGCATATGCCATCTCGATGTTTATTCAAAATTTACATGCCAAAATGTCTATCTCATCCTAAAATACTAGTGGATCATCAAAATGGAGCCTCTTTGCAACACTCATTGGCTCTGAAGGTAGCTGCACAAGAAAAAATCAAACCAAAATTGAGATTAGTTATACTATATGATTTAAAATTGAATAATTAACATCAAAATCAATATACATTAAATTATAATTGAACTCTAAAATTGTAATCTTGATTACCTGAAATATTCGTCTCTTCAAAGGGTCAGGAGCCCTCGACTATGCCCCTCTCAAAGAACCGACCAAACCAACTTTTGTAATTTCAATCTATATATGTGAACACAAACATAAAATTGATCCAAGTTAGCATACAATTGTCGGTAATAGGAACATATAAATACCAAACACAAAATAAAATAAACACATACCTTTTTAGGCTGATCTTTTTCTTTATCTCCTTTAGGTGTTTCGACACCTCCTCCTTGAGGTGTTTCAACACCTAATCTTTTAGGTGTTCCAATATGTACTCCTTCATGCATTGTGGCACTTGTCAACAATGACATATAGCTCATAACTTCTTGTACATAAAAATGACAAGTACATATGAAACTACCAATCTATGTCGATGTATGTATAATCAATATAAAATCTTAAAAATCTTAATTCAATTGAATTTGAGTTCAATTACCTTCCCCTTATCTAACATTGCACTTCCATAATTTGGACAAGGTTGCACCTTGTTCACACTTGTCAACAACGGCGTATAGCTCATAACTGCTTGTACATAAAAATGACAAGTACATATGAAACTACCAATCTGTGTCGATGTATGTATAATCAATATAAGATCTTAAAAATCTTAATTCAATTGAATTTGAGTTCAATTACCTTCCCCTTATCTAACATTGCACTTCCATAATCGGGACAAGGTTGCATCTCGCTCGCACTAGGTATTTCCTACAAGAGAAAAATAAGATAAACATATAAATTATTATATAATTTCATTAATGACAATTCAAATGACAAGCAAGTATATAATAAAAAAATGTAAACGAGTGAGTGCAAAAATATATATTGTGTGCATGTTGAGGCTAAATGAAATGGCCCTAAGGGTGCTATCAGTCACTTGTGCGAGCTCCTCCTCAGACATCAACTGTTAAATAGACCATGTAAATAAATATTAGTACATTATACTATCTATTATTAATATTCATTTAAAAACAAATGCAAGTTATGAATTTACAACTTAAATCTTACCTATGTCACTATTCCAATGTCCCCCTCTCTAGTAGGAGAGGACTCTGTAGGGTGCGCTCCACTCCTCTGCATCTAATCTATAATGTCCACATCATGGAGGTCATAATCAGAAGTGTCCAAGGGATGCTTGTCGGGTTGTACAAGAGGACCCAAGCATATCTAGTGGGACATGGAGCAAGTATGTGACATACAAATATGTGGATCTGACAAGGATGACACAACAACACTCGAGCCATCGCCAACATCACCAAAATGTGGTTGAGCTACTGTAGAAGCATGCGAAACCAAAAGACCACTCAAAGAGTGAATAGCCTGGATAGTTTGTGTGGCCACATCCTGCATAATATCTGGATGATATACTAGAGGTGGCGGAGGAAGGGGAGGAGGGGGAACATATGGGAACGGGACTACTCTAACTGCCCCTAGTCTATCCTGGGGCATACCTCCACCAACGCCCTAAAAGGGTTTAATGTCAAAGTAATTGACATGATGCCCTAACACAAACTCAACATATAATTTTTTAATAAAGTAAAATGGTATATCACGATTTTTGTTTGGTGGTTTATCAAAAACCATACACCAATGATCCCAAAAGTTACCTACAATGTCCCTATGCGTGCACCATTTTATATAACGTTTTGGTTTATTAACATTAACTGGCAAACCAGTGCGGGGGTTAAAAAATAAAGAGGCTATTTGGGCTTTGGTTATTCTGAGATCTTTCACATCACCATAAGACAATCCACATCCATAATATTCCCTCATGTCTTCTCGCTACGAATGAAAGGCATTATGTTGGGTGGAGAGGGTTTCTATATTTTTTAATTATTTCCTTCAACGTGTTTGACATCTTGGATAATCGAGGGATTCTCGTATAAACTTCAGAAATGCCCCTCAATTGCTACAATTTTTCACCAATTAATTCTTCAATTGATGGCTACATAGGTGGTGGAACATTTGGCATTTGTGCATTTTCATTCTCAGCTGGTGGATCGTTTGGAATCTTTGTATTTTCATTCTCAGCAGCCATAATGCCTTATTAAAGTTAAAAACTAATTAAAATCTAATTGAAATTAGACAATATAAATGAAAATATTGTAAAAATACCCTAGTTTTTTAAAAAAATCCAAAAAAAACCCTACTTTTTAACAAAAATATATAAAATTCTCTAATTTTTAATACAAGTACATAAACAACACTATTTTTAAGTCAAAATCCATAAAAAACATTCATTTTTAATCAAAATCCATTCTAAACTCAAAATTTTCATAAAAAAATCAATCAAAAACCCTATTTTGAAAAAAAATCCATAAAATCTAACTGAAATTATACAAATCTAATTCAAAATTCGATCAAAGCAAAGAAAAATCTAAAATCTAATATTTTCAAAATGGATATTGGCTAAATCAGATATCTGTTATGCGAAGAACCTCCTCACTGTGCACCTACGGCCTATGAATGTGTAAATGATTTTAACAGGCCCAAAATATGTATATATATATATTTGCCTCAAATCGGATATCCTGATATGGAAATCTTGGTTTGGGCATTGCTTTGGAGGTATGTATTGACACCCAAGCCACAAAAAAGTCAACTCGGCATTTTCACGTTTTTGGGTCAATGAAAAACGTAATTTTTTCCCCATTGCCACTTTTTGGCCCATCATGATCCTGCACATACCCAAAACTTCCTATCCAAATGGCTAAGTAAGAAAGAGATCATGAAAAGTGTGAACCAATTGTGTGGGACTTTACCTTGTCCAACCTAGAAATATCACATGCAAATTATTGTTGTTCCAAATATCTTTCATCATCAAAATTTTCAATCTCAATTCCAATAACAATAGTAACAATAATAGTACCATTACTAAGTCTATTAGAAATACTATTGGTACCAAATTAGGGAATTTGAGGATTCTAAAAATGACTTCTTCCCAAAGGAATGTGAGGATGTGGATGATACCTTGGCATGCAAACAACTCACAAAATTCTAAAGGCCAATTGATATAAAAGGATGTAATATCTAATTTTAAATTTTAAAAAAATAGTAATAATAAGATGTACAAATAAATCAACAAATAAAACCTCAGAAGTGAAAATAAGGTTCGATAGTGTGGCATAAAAGAAAGATCACAAAATAAAAATAAAAACCTTAAAGGAAATATAAAATGAAGCAAATAAATAAAGGGGGTCCAAACCATAATGATATCTTAAAAGTAAAATATATGCTCAAAATTAGGTTTTAAAATCACAATAGGATAAGCTCTCACATAAATTTATACAATAATTAAATAATTAAATAAACAAAAAGCATGAATGCATGAACTATGAATAATACTAGAATTTGGAGAGAGTAAAATTATGCTAAAGATGTTAGGAATAAATTCACCAATGTGCTAAACATCAAGGCCTTGATCAAATGAGTGCCTCAAGATCAATAAATTGCATATGCCCTATTTTAGTTTAGATATACACATGTAGAACTAATCTCCCCACCTATGAAATTGATTTGGTATGTAAAACTAAACTTGGACCCATATAATTAAACTAGTACTATGGAAGGGATGATTATAGCATATTCACCTCAACTCACTATATCTATATCAAAAAGTGGAACTATGTTTGTAGACATCTTTTGGGAACTTGCCAAGTGAGGATCATATTCTCCTTAGTCAAGCCACTAAGTAGACTAATTCGATGGTGATGAACCAAGATCAAAGATAGCAAGCAAGAATGTAGTGTGCCTACGATTGTGATGCATGTGGATGATGCAATTAAGATGTTGTACTAGATGTTGTTAAGTTTATCCCATATAAATTTTCTTCCAGTGATTCCTATGTGATTTGTAAATGAATAAGAAATTTATTTTAAATACAAAAACATAGTGCACAAATATATATAGTCAATTGGCTATCACTAGTTAGTAGGAAGAAGTTAACAAGGTTTAGTTTGAAATTGAGATATGTAGTGTAGGAAAATATACTCCTTTACATGTTCACACTTTGTTTGGGTCTCCTCAATTAAAGTGGACTTAAATATGCCTTAATAAGCCCTATTTTGCATCTACAAGCCTAATAAATTACATTTTCCGAAGGGGAAACTCGACAACAATTAATGCCAACACATAATTAATTACCTTGAGCAATGTGTGTTTTAGAAATAGGGACCTAGGACCCATTTTCCCATGGGTGAATGGGTCCTCCCTAAGCCTTTGGACCCATTTTTAAAACATGTTTTTGGTGGTATTTTTATAATCCCAAATTCAAATTTCAATGTCGGCTTGTAATGATTAATTTTTGGGAAATTAAGGATAGATGCTTATAATTATATAACTATTTTATCAATTCAAAACATCTAGCAAGGAGGAAACTTTCACAAGAGTAAAGATTATGATCAAGAGCATTCAAGAGCAGATTTATCAATCATCTACAACAACAATTTCAAGATCTCAAGTATCATTTCAAAGTTTTTTGCAATCATGCATGTTTTTGGAGCTAATATTGTGATGTAGGTTTCAAGATCCAAGTCAAGATTCAAGTATCAAGATTCACATCCATTGAATTCATTTCATGCAAGATCAAGATCAACATTTCAGTCCTCCAAAGGTTTATTCAAGAGTTTGTTGAGTTGCAACATAGCATTGCTCATTCATCATTCCTTTCATGTTTCATTATTTTAGTTCAAAGTTTAATTACCAAAATGGGGTTTGACTAAGGCAAACCTCTATCCACCAAAAACAATTTTTTTTTCTCCTCTTTGTGAATGTGTAGGTTTATAGGTTGAAGAAAAGTTGAAGATCTCAAAAGAGCAATTTTGTAAAGCTGCATTTGTTGTCAAACCATGGAAACTCAGATCTTGAATTTATTTTCGGCTTTCTGACAGTGGGATCTGGGGGAATTAGGAGTGCAAACACAGTGCCTGAGGATTGTAAAATCATATTTTAAATCTCTACACAAGGACCCATTCACCCATGGGTGAATGAGTCCCAAATAGACTCTCAGAAAGTCATTTTGTGACAGGTACACATCACTCTGCCATTTCCAGATCTGTTGGAAATTTTTGGTTTTTGTCGGTATTATGCTTTAAATTGATGATTCAAGTTTGAATGGGCATAATTGAGTTGATTTACTATTTTTAGTTCTTCTCCCAAAAGTGTTGTTCAGTTTGATACCCCCGTCCTCAATCATAAGGAAACCAATAGATTCCCTTATTGAGTTGACTCACCTAAGGGTTGTAAGTCAATTCTTTGTGGGGATCTCATTTCTTAATGAAATAAAAGGAAAATAGGTCCATTATGCCCCCATTTTCCCATTTCAAATTGATGACCCTATTTTTCTATGTTTCAAGATATATAAGTTTGAGATTCAAATCCATAATCGTATAAATAACTTTAATTTTGAACCTACAAATTTAATCCAAAATAACAAATAGAAAACTTAATAATAAAAAATTAATTTCTAGAAATAAATAAATTTATATTAAAATTATAGTAATAATTTTTTTAATTAAAAACGCCGAATTAAAATTTCTCATAATTTAATTAATAAGAACTTTTTAACATGATCTAGTTAAGGTTTTGTTTTTTTGGTTCATTTATGTGCTATGCCCACTCTAGTTTATAGCTTTGCACTATGTTTCCTTGATGACTATGAAAACTATTCAACAATAGAAAATTAAATTATTCCTCAAGAAACAAGACAATGGCAATGGTTGTAGGTCAAACTATGGATGTTAACATGTTAATATAAAATTTATAAAATATTTGATTAATTTAAGTCACAAGTCACTTGTGACCACATCCCAACAACTTGATAGGGCACAAATGTTAATAAATTTCTTTGAAGCCCTATGCTACTTAAATCAAACCATACCTAGGGTATAAACTTTAGCTTTAGAAAAATATACAATTTCGAACACTTCAACCAAAGCAAAGAGTGAAGTTATGCTCCTTATGAGTGATGTGACATGTTCACCTCAATCAAGAAGGTTTTTCTACTAGCCGACCATGCTTTTTTTAACCAGATGAATCCATGAGAGATTTGTGTCTTTATTCTGAATAAAATTTTCTCAAGTGTCTTTATTCTAGGTTACTTGTTTGGTATACATATTCTTCTAGATGCTCTAGGTATAAATTGGATGAAGATGTCTCGCCGCCCCATTAGTATAAATGATACGAATATTACCTTTATGGTTTTGGTATAGAAGTGTCCACCACTTGGTCATTATTTCAATATCTTTTGTTTAAGGGTGTCAGCCACAGATTATTAACCCTTCATTTCTTTTGTTGCCCTTAACAATAAAACTACTTTGGCATATTCTATCACAGTGAAAATGAATTTCTCCACTTTCTTACATAGAAACAGTCATTCTCTTGAGCCTTTATAAGGAGGGCCTCTTGCATGGATCAGACCATCTCTGTCATTTAGGATTCTGGTTCTTTATTACCTTGGTGTTAAGAAACTTATTGCCATCCAGCTCTGTCTTAGTCTTTTTCCTCTGCCATAGATTATTTTCAGATTTTTCTTGCTCATGTCAAAATATACATTGTTCTAGAGTGTTCTGTTAGAGATATGAAATATATCTGATCCAAAATATATTTATATTTGTGCACATATAGGTAGTTATACTGGTGTTTTTGTGTAGCTCTAAAATTCTTTGAAGAAAAGAGATATGGAAGCAGAATCTCCAATGAGCAGCATAGAGTGTGATGATGGATCTGCCACCGAGATCATGGACATCAGCCTCAATGATTTGCAATTCAAGCTTGCAGAGTTTGCAAGAGTAAGAGATTGGGATCAGTTTCACAGCCCAAGGAATTTGCTTCTTGCTCTTGTAAGTATTTCTTTGCATCTTTAGGATGGGTGCATGATTTATACAGCTGATATATGATATCTTAATGAAACAATGTTGAGTTGGTCTTTTAACTGTGGCATTTGGATACTGTACTTGCTATTACAGATCACAGATGATTCCTGGTTTTGAATGAAGCATGGTAATGTGGTGCTAATTGTCATTCCTAATGTTTGGTCGACTGTGGGTTGTGTGTCACAATTTGCCTGTAAGTAAGCCTAGGTTTCTGAGAAATCCCAAGCTCAGGACATGGTATATTAAGTTTTTTTTTGAAACCGGTATGTGTTGGGCCTGGCAACCTTATGCAGCAGCACCCATGGTGTGAGACTGTACAGGGTAATGGTCATTTACAACTTTGACCCCAACAATTACCTGTCTGTAAATTGGGATTCTAAGATCAAGAGGAGCGTGTTGTAAATCCTTGAAAAGGGGATTCTTAGGAGTCTATAAACACACACACACACACATTTTAAACATTTTGTGCTTGTAATAATTGCTCCTTCTGTATTTTGACACAGGGGAGATGGCAAAAACCCACCTAGCAAATACTTACTTCATGGATAAGGCAAGAACTGCTTGATATGATGAAGAAATACATGGATGATTTGGTTCATTTATTAAAATTTTGGTTGTTTTCTGATCACAGGTGGGTGAAGTCGGGGAGCTTTCTGAGATTTTTCAGTGGAAAGGAGAAGTTGAGAGGGGGCTGCCCAACTGGAACAACTCAGAGAAGGAGCACTTGGGTGAGGAGCTGTCTGATGTGCTGCTATATTTGGTGAGGCTGGCAGACATATGTGGGGTGGATCTAGGTGAGGCAGCTTTAAAGAAACTGGAAAAAAATGAGCTCAAGTTTCCTGTGGAAAGATGTAAGATCTCTTCCTACGTCTATGCAAAAGCTCTTAAGCAGCAGAAGCTAGTGAATGCAGACTGACCCAGTTAGCCCTACATGCAAAGTTACATAAATAATTGTCAATGGGGCATGGGCATGTACTTGGTGTTGTGAACTTGGAGTTTGATTTGTGTATAAATTACTTATTTTTCTGTCTTGAGGGTGTGTTCTAATAGTACAGGAGAATAAGAAGCACTTGGGCAAGAACCTTGAATAGTTTACGAGATAAGGTGTTGATAAACAATAAAAATTCCTTCCTTTATTTGAGATATTTTACTGATGCTGTGGAAATTTTATCAAAATATGGAAGTACAACAAAATGGATTAGAGATGCCATTCCTTTTTCTATGGAGTATAACCCAAAGCATATATTCAAAGAAGAAATATAATCTTAGATTAGATTCCATTTTCTGTCGGGGATTCACCAACAAGACAACTCTGTTATAATTTGCATTTTGATAAATATCTTCAGAAGTAGACCTGTTGGTGTTTTCTATTGGAATTGTTTTCAGCATAATACATTATATTGAACCCACATACACACTTAACATTGTTTAATGAAAAACTCTCTTATGATTTTTGTACATTTTGCCATAAAAAATTCCATATAGGTTTCTACATGAGTTCTACTGTTTGGATAAATGTAGATAGCTGGAAGGTGGTGGCAGACAAATAGAACAGTAAAGAAATGTTATGATGCACCACAAAGGAAAGAAAAGTTAAAACAAGATGCAGACTTCAATGAAAGTACAATTGTTAGATAGAATAGGTTAGGGGAGAGGGGTCTATAATGGAGCAAGGTCCAATAGTGGGGATAGAAGTAGTCCTCAGTGGGCCCCATAGTGGAGCACTTTAATATCCAATTGCAAAACACTTTTTATCCATAAAGTACGCAAAGTGACAAATCATGTGATGCCACATCAGCGCACCAATAAAACATGACTTAGTGCACCACTATTGGTCTCACTGTTTTTTTGGGCCTTTTTGGATACATCAACAAAAAGCATGTTGATGTGGCATCATATTTGATGATGTGGCCCTAAAACAAAATATAGAAGCACATGAGTTGCCAAATAAATTGTTGTACACAATTGGTAGTGATTTGAAATTTCCACGTAGGATTTTGAGAAACTTCAAGTTAGGGTGCTCCACTATAGGCCCCTCTCCCCTACTATAGATGGAAATCTTGTTACATAGATAGGTTACTATAGGTGGAGAATGAGTGGACAGCCACTAAGGATTCACAGAAGTGCAGCCAAAAAGCTTCTTTGCTGCATGCAACAAATTTAATACATGGTATGGCACATCTATGGAATAGATTTAATCAACCATTTTGGAAAAGATGGTAGCATAAGTATAAAAATAGAATCTTATAATGAAAGCACTGATGGGTTGAAATGCTAGGCTAAGGCTAGATATCTAAATGGAGAATCACAAAGTTTTTCTTTACTCGTATTTTATTTATTTACTATTTTTCCAATGTACTTGACAGTAACATAAGTTTTTTTTAATTTAGATATTAGTACTACACCGACTTGGAGTACCAGTTTTTTTAGAAGACTAATATAATTGTAAAGAAAAGTACTTTTCCTTAATTCAATTTATACAACAATAAAGTGTTATCAATTTATATTGATTAAATAATAGTTAGGAATGAATGAGTGAAATGACATTCATCAAATTAAATGGAAAGGATTAGGTTTTTTTGGTTTATATTTGACTAATTCAATGAACGTAACAATAAAGTATAAATCATTTTTTATTGATTAAATAATTGTTAGGAATGGACAAGTGAAATGACATTTATGAAATTAAATGGGAAGGATTAGGTGCTTAGTTTGTGGTATCATAAAGAATTATCTTTTTATTTAGTGCAGAATTGAATCGTCTCAATACCAAAGATTTAGGTGTTCACAATTTCATAAACATGTGAAAATCATAGCAATCTCTAAAATGTCTACCAATTGAATTTGGATTTTGGAAGATAAGCCCTACCCTTCAAGGTAAAAACCCAATGTGTGAAATTGAATTGAAACTTTCAAAAATAATCATGTTGATTATAGATTGCAAGAACCAACGCTTCCCCTATCTCTAATATCAGTTTGTACATAAGGATTGGTAGTATTTTAAAATACCTTAGGGAAATTATTTGATCACAAAGGTCATTTTTTCCTAGGCCAATCCCTTTGGTTAGATGACTTTACAATTATGTAAAAGATTGAATACAACACTCTTTAGGGTTTCAAATGTCTTAAATGATTTGATGTAAATTTAGGTTCCTTTCAATACTCGAAAATAAAGTGTTCCTAGAATGATTCTCCTATCAATGTGTTGGATTCATGAATATGAGTTGGATGTAAATTAATGCACCTTGAATGTATTTAAAAACCAAAACATAGCAATTAATCATATAAACGTGGACCGAGTTAGCTCATAATGACTAACAGGAAAAAGTTTTAAAAAAATTTAAAAGTTTGAATTTTTAAGTCAATTTTGCATCATGTCAGATTGGTCCTACACATTGTACAAATGACTTGAGACATGGGATGCAGGATCTTGAAGTGGGGAATGACTAGATGAATGTAAGTGCAATGATAGTTGTATTATATGGGTCATATATGGTGAATGTATAGGAGTATGGGTAAGGTTGAATATGTGTAGTTGGGGATGAGTGAAGGATTAGGGAATGAACTCAAGTTTGCAAAAGGGTGTATCAATTTTAGACATGTAATTGCATTAAGACATTCTAGCAAAATAATCTCAAAACTAATTGGGTATTAGTATGGGTAACAAATTTCACTATTACATTTTTCACCACTTTGAAGTACATGTGAATCCTAAGTGGATGTGTATTTCAAAGTAAATTTAAGCACTCACAAACATGCATGTAAAGTAAAATTCTAGAAAAAAGAACATTGGGGTCCATGTAAAGTAATGGACCCAACTAGATATATTTGTGTGTATTTCCATCCTTGGCATGTGTGATCCATAGAACTTAGTAAATAAAGAAAAGATGTGCAATTAGTAGCTTTTATCACTCGAGTACAAATAACTACATCTAAAAGTTGAATTTACTATCTTAAAAAATGAGAGAATGAGAGAGGGAGAGTAGGGTTAGAAAATGTTTGTACAAAAATTGTAGTGATAATACTATGCCTAATGCAATAGTAATAAGATGGAATGGGATATCAAGCATTACCATGTAATATAATCATGATTTGTCTAGAAAAAATGATATTTTTTTGTGTAGGTACTTGTAAATAGCTTCAATCTTGGCATAAGAGTGTTAGAAATAGAATATGCCCCCTTTAATTGGTTGCATCCATCAAGTGCAAGCAATTAGAGGAAAGAAAAAAAGTACATAAAATATAAACTTAATATTAGCATATAAGCACATGTATCATGCAAAGTAATAAATGTCATAGATGCATTGTGTAACAAACAAGACATCTCAAATAACAAGTGTGAAAAGCATAGACTAAGAATAGTTGTCATGATACATAAATTTTTCCTATTGTACAAAAATAAAAAATAAAAGTGAGATGGTACTAATGGATTAATAGAAATCATGTAAGCGATGTTGATGTGATAGTGGCGGGAGATCTCTTCTCCCTCAAAATTCAAAATAATACATAATAATTAAATGCTAAGGCAAGTCGGGCTTGCTATTTAAATAATTAATTTATTTTCTCAAGGCCGACTCAATAAAAGTCGTCTCATTTTGTAAAGTCATCTCTTTTGTGAAAGAGGCTGACTCTTCATGAAAAGACGTCTTGATGTGTATATAAACAAGGTGATTCCCTTTCATTTGGTAATTCAATTCATTTAAGACAAGTTCACACTTCAAGGAGGAGATCGAATATTTGCAGCAGATCGACATTTTGCATCAAGTTGATTATTATCAAGGAGAAATCATCTTATTTGTATATTCGCACCTAGGAGAGGTGTTGTCTCTCATTACATTGGATTGGCCTTGTGTTTGGGCCAAATTGTAAAGCAGATTTCTACGCTTTTCATTCTAATATAAGATATATATCTTTGGCTAGGTTTTTCTCCCTCAAGGAGGGTTTTCCTAGGGTATTTGTTGTGTTCTATTGTTCATTATTTTATATTGCTGCTTATCTTCATTTCTGGTCTAAAATTAACATGGTATCAGAGCGGGTTTAAGCAAGATCAGATCAAATTTGTTTAAGCAGCAAAGTCTTCTTCTCTTCTTCTCATGTAAGAGAGTCTATCTAAGCATCGAAGATGGTGAACAGACTCAAGGTTGAAGATAGGCTTGATGGTGCATCAAACTTCACCTCTTGGAAATTCAGAGTTCTTATTGCACTAGAAGAAAATGATCTTCTAGACTTCGTGGAGAATGATGTGCCCGAGCCATCCAATGAGGCTGAGAAAACTCAATGGAAGAAGAATGGCACTAAGGATAGGAAGATCTTGATAGATTCTGTGAAGGATCATCTTGTGCCAATTATATCCAAGATGAAGATAGCCAAAGTCATGTTCGAGACTCTACAAGGCTTATATGAGATCAACAACACCAGCAGAGCTCTTTCCTTGAGACAACAACTCCATCATATAAAAATGGCTAAAGGAGATTCAATCATCTCCTTCTTCATGAAGATTACTGAGTTGAAAGATCAGTTATGTGCCATTGGAGATATAGTTGAAGATAGAGACCTAGTTATGTTGGCACTAAATGGTCTTCCTCAATCTTGGGATCCCTTTATCCAAAGCATTAGTGGAAGATCTAAATTGCCCAAGTTTGATCGTCTTAGAGTTGATTGCATTCAAGAGGAATCCAGGTTGGCAGCAAGAGGAATCTAGGTTGGCAGCAAGAGGAAATGGACGAAGCTCTCATAATGAAGAAAATCATGTCCTTGTTGCTCAAACTTCTAGAAGGAAAGGAAGAGAAGGGAGAAAAGGAAATTTCAAGAGGAATAGAGACAGAAAATCAGACTTTGCTTCTGAACCAAAGAAGAAGAAGGATCTCTCTCATATTCAATGTTTTAGATGTGACAAGTATGGTCACTATGCTCAAGATTGCATAACAAGACCAAAGAAACATGCTTCTATTGTAGATGTTGATGATGTGTCACCTCAAAAGGAATCTAGAGACAACTCAGGGGGATTTCTATTCGTCTCCGCTCTTTCAAACAATGTTCCAACCAACAATGACACTTGGTTGATTGATAGTGGTGCTTCACAACACATTACAAGATATTGAGAGCATTTTTCAGACTTGGTAGAAAGAGAAAACAACTTGCAAGTGATAATCGAAGATGATGCTTGTTATTCAGTGAAAGGTGTTGGGGCCACCTCTCTTCATCTAGATTCTGGCATCCCTCTTCATTTGAGTTATGCCTTGTTTGTACCTGAAATCAAAAGAAATCTTGTCTCAATTTCAGCATTGGAGGACAAAGGGTACCAAGTTGCCTTCTCTGAAGGGAAAGTTCTTGCTTGGCCTAAGAACTCTAGTATCAAATCAGCTCGTGTGATTGGTGTCCGTCAAGAGAGCCTATACAGACTTTCTATTCGTCCAATCCAAGCATTATTGCATGACTCTACCAATTCGAGTGAGCTATGGCATAGGAGACTTTCTCACCTACACTTCAGAGCTCTTCCATCTATGAAGAAGATGGTTACTGGTCTACCGAAGCTTAGTCAGGAGCATGATGGCATTTGCAGAGGATGTGCACTAGGTAAGAATATTAAGGGTCATTTTCATAGTAGTGAAAGTAGATCAAAAGGAATTTTAGATCTTGTTCATTCTAATTTATGTGGTCCAATGTTTGTGGCATCTTTGAGTGGATTTTGGTATTATGTGATTTTCATTGATGACTATTCTCAAAAGACTTGGATTTACTTCTTGAAGTCTAAGGAGTCTGAAGAAGTACTTGATAGATTCAAAGAATTCAAGGCTCAAGTTGAAAATATGTCCTAGAAAAGGATCAAGGTTCTGAGATATGATAATGGAGGAGAATACACTTCTGGAGGTTTCTGTAATTTCTGCATTGAGGCGGGGATCAAGAAGGAGTTTTGTGTTCCATACAACCCTCATCAAAATGGAGTTGCAAAAGGAAAGAATAGATCCATAGTTGAGACAGCCAAAGCTATGATTCATGATCAAGATTTACAAACCTTCCTTTGGGCAGAAGCTTCCAAAACTGCAGTGTATGTTCAAAATCGAAGCCCTCATTGAATATTGGAAAACATGACTCTTGAAGAGGCCTTTACAGGTGTGAAACCTGAGGTTAGTCATTTAAGAATTTTTGGTTGTCCTATTTATATTCATGTGCCTAAAGATAAAAGATCTAAGCTAGATCCATCAGGCAAGAAAGGAATATTTGTGAGTTACAGTGAGTCTTCAAAGGCCTACAAGATCTACATTCCAGGGCAGAAACAGATTGAGATCAACAGGGATGTATCTTTCGAAGAGGAAATAGTCTTCAAAAGATCTAAAGGGTCTTACATGGAGATAGACAGTAAAGAACAAGAGACACCTCATGATATGGACATTTCTTCTGATCCTACTCCTAAGATTTAGAGGGAGTCTACTGAACCAGAAGAGACTATTGATCCAGTTGATCCCATAGAACCAATTGATGGGCCAAGAGATATTGTTATAGGTCGAAAGAGACCTCTATGGGCTAGACAAACTATGCAAGAGGCAGAAAAGTATGCAGCTCCTCGTGGCATCTTTAGAGAAAGCAAGAGACCGTAGAAGTTTCCAGGCTATGTGGCATTAATGAGTCACATCATTGAGTTTGAGCCTTCCGGTTTTGAGGAGGCATCCAATCAGCATGTATGGAGAGATGTTATGACTGAAGAATTTCAGTCTATCATCAAGAATGATGTTTGGGATGTTGTACCAAAACCTGAAGGGAAATCAGTTGTGTCTTCCAAGTGGCTCTTCAAGATCGAGCATGTAGCTGATGGGAGCATTGAGAAGTACAAAGCAAGATTTGTGGCAAGAGGATTCTCTCATAAGAAGGGAATAGATTATGAGGAGATATTTGCTCATGTTGCTCGATATACATCTATCAAGACTATTATTGCTATTGCATTAGCTAAAGGTTGGAAGCTACATCAAATGGACGTAAAGATTGCATTTCTTAATGGTGTGATTGAAGAAGAAGTGTACATTGAGCATCCAGATGGTTTTGTGATTCATGGGAAGGAGTCTCATGTATGCAGATTGAAGAAGGCATTGTACAGCCTTAAGCAGGTACCTCGTGCATGGTATGAAAGGATTGATCGATATTTGATGAGCTTGGGATTCTCCAAGAATGATGCAGATTCCAATCCTTACTTCAAGGTAGATGGTGAGGCTTTAATATTGGTTCTTTATGTTGATGATTTATTTCTCACTGGAGCAGAGTATCTCATTGTCAAATGCAAGAAAAAGTTAGCATCCAAGTTTGAAATGAAGGATCTTGGTTTTATGCATTACTTTTGGGGACTGGAAGTGTGGCAAAGACCCAATGAGATTATCTTAAGTCAAGGGAAATACACCATATATATCTTGAAGAGATTTGGGATGATGGATTGCAAGTCCATGTCTACACCTATGGAGACAAATTTGAAGAAGTTGAGTGACTCTGTAGCTAGTTCAGATTTGGTAGATCCCACCATGTACAGACAATTGATTGGATCATTAATGTATCTAGTCAATACTAGACTAGACATTTGTTATGCAGTGAGGGCTCTTAGTCAATTCATGTGTGAGCCAAGGCAAATTCATCTAGTTGCAGCAAAGCATATCTTGAGATACTTGTGTGGCACAGTAGGATATGGCTTGAAATATACTTCTCGTGAAGATCTGAAGTTACAAGGTTATTATGATTCTGATTGGTCCGAGAGTGTAATTGATAGGAAGAGCACCTCTAGATGTTGCTTTAGTTTGAGGTTTGCCATGATCTCTTGGTGTAGTAGGAAGCAGACTTCTGTGGCACTAAGCACTGTAGAGGCTAAATATATTGCAGCATGTGTAGCAACTCGAGAAGCAGTGTGGCTTCGAAAGCTCCTTGCAGGATTATTTGGGAAAACATTGGAGCCAAAACATGTGGAGATCAAGTATCATTACATCAGAGATATGGTGTTGAGGAAAGCAATTCAACTCAAGTATATTTGCACTGATGATCAGACGACTGATATTCTCACCAAGCCTCTTTCCAGAGTGAAGTTTGCACATTTTCGAGACAAGCTTGGAGTAGTGGAGAATGCCGCCCTTGCTGAGAGGGAGACTCAACATCGGTGATCTTTGCTATAATGCATATTTCTTTGAGATGGAGAAATATGAGATGAAAGTTCTCGTCCATCTCTGAGACGGAGATGTGGTTCTTTCCACACATGGGAGTAGCCATGGTGGATGTCATGTTGAGAGACTCCAAGACGACATCACGTTGAGTGACTTTGTGATGAATCCTTTGTACTTGTGTTTTTCCACACATGGGAGTAGCCATGGTGGATGTCCTATTGAGAGACTCCATGACGACATCACATTGAGAGACTCAGTGATGGGCACTTGTGCACATATTTCTTTCCACATATGGGAGTAGCCATAGTGGATGTCATGTTGAGTGACTCCATGACTATATCACGTTGAGAGACTCTGTGATGAACTCTTTTCTACAAATGGGTGTAGCCATTGTGGGTGTCATGTTGAGAGACTCCATGACATGGATATCTAGAAAGATATCTCCCTAGATAAGAGGGAGTGTTGATGTGATAGCGGCGGGAGATCTCTTTCTCCCTCAAAATTCAAAATAATACATAATAATTAAATGCTAAGGCATGTCGGACTTGCTATTTAAATAATTAATTTATTTTCTTAAGGCCGACTCAATAAAAGTCGTCTCATTTTGTAAAGTCTCTTTTGTGAAAGAGGCCGACTCTTCATGGAAAAATGTCTTGATGTGTATATAAACAAGGCAATTCCCTTTCATTTGGTAATTCAATTCATTCAAGACAAGTTCGCACTTCAAGGAGGAGACCAAATATTTGCAGCAGATCGACATTTTGCATCAAGTTGATTATTATCAAGGAGAAATCATCTTATTTGTATATTCGCACCTAGGAGAGGTGCTGTCTCTCATTACATTGGATCGGCCTTGTGTTTGGGCCAAATTGTAAAGCAGATTTTTGCTCTTTTCATTCTAATATAAGAGATATATCTTTGGCTGGGTTTTCCTCCCTCGAGGAGGGTTTTCCCAGGGTATTTGTTGTGTTCTATTGTTCATTATTTTTGTATTGCTGCTTATCTTCATTTCTGGTCTAAAATTGACAAGCGAAAATATCACGAGGAAGGAAAATGTCCTAAATATGGCTCCAAGTATAAAATCACACAATGGTCTAGATAAGTGACATCCTCAATGATAGGATAGCTCTTAATACATGATAAGACATGCAATCAATCAATCGTGTGTGGAAGGAAAATGGTGTCCCTAGTGTGAATCATAGTAAATGATAAGGTGTGAAAAAACATAATAGTATAGTGGATATGTACAAAATGGGCTGATGAATTAAGTTTTGGATATTTTATGCAACTGTAATTGGCCCATTAGCAGGAGTAGCTCCTTTTGCTTGTAATAGAAGAGGAATTCTCCAATAAAGACAATGGAAACTGTTTAATCCAGAAGCAGAATACTCTTACAATGGAAACTGTTAGCCATATTTGGAATTTTTGAAAGTTTGTATTGGTGAAATAAATCTACTACAGAAAATGCTTACTCTAACCTGAGAGACTAGTGTTAGATATCAAAATTGTGAATCAGATTAGAAAAGATAAGGTGGGAGCTCTGTAGCCTAAGAATATGAGCGTTCAGATTCCTTTACACATGGGCAATGATCCCTTTTGCAGGCAGTCCTCACCAAAATCAAGGACCCTGGTAACACTACTTTGCACTTAATTGTTGTGTTAGTCGAAGGAAACTAGCCGAATTTGAATGCAAAGTAGGATCTCTCAGCCTAAGGAATAAGGATGTGCAGCTTCCTTTACACATGGGGCAATGATCCCTTTTGCGGGCAGTCCTCACCAAAATCAAGGAACCTGGTAACACCACTTTGTACCTTATGATTATGTTAGTGGAAGGAAACTGGCCAAATTTGAATGCAAACAACTGGTTTCAAGGCAATGGAAGAATTCTGCAATCCCAACACTGTAATTTACAAATTTTATATGTATATAATCTTCCTTCATATGTCCTGTCTGTTAGGGTAGCATAAATTCAATCTCTGCTATTGCTCCCTCATCCTCTATTATTTTCCTTTTAAGAATGTATTCAGGCTCACTTTGTTCCAATAGATGATGTGGAAATTGGCACCAAAGTTAACCTGTATTTTTCACCTAGAATGATAACTAGAAGGCATTAGATTAACCAATATAAGATTGATTGGATCTAAAAAGACTATTTCAAACAAAAACAGGGCATGTACACAAGTTCTACAATCCCAAGGTTTCAGATAATCTTGTACTGTCATTATGTTGAGCTTAAAATGTTCAATATGTCATGTTAGCATAACAAATGCAAATACTGGAACAATGTCATTGTAGGTGGAGCTAAAAAAATGACTACTTGAACTACAAAGGAGAAGCTCAAGTAATAGAGATGAAGTATGTTTGATGGCAGAGATTATGCTCTTGACATTTGTATTTCAAGATTCAGTGGTTTTATTCTTATCAAATGAATGAAAGCATTGCAGTTCTCCAAACCTGTTCTCATCCATTAAGGCCCAGATCATTTCCATTAGTACTAAGTGCATGGCCAAAATAGGTTGCAAAAGTGGACACCCAAATATGGCCTCTTGCGTACACCCACCATGAATACCTCCCTAGTAATACGAATAGAACATGCACACACCACAATCTTTGTATGTGTCCACTTCTGCCAATGCATCAATCACTAAAGGGCAGAAGCTTTTCAGAGCCTGAGGAAAATAAATGATATGTACATCTCCTGAATCCTTAATCTTGTAAAAGAAAATCAAAATACTCATTACAAATTTAATCCAGGCTAATTAAATAAATGCAAGTAAATCAGTTACAATTAACCTAGATGAAATAAATGACAGCTGTGAATAGATAAGTCTGAAATAAATGCTAATTTAGGAAATTAAATGCGAGTGACAAGTGTACTCAGATCTTTCTCTGAGTATGAATTATGATTGCTGATGACCAGCAGAATTGATTCATCACAATATAGAAAAATGATGACCTTGAAGTGTTGACTGTTCTTAGATTCTGTGCAAGCCTGGTATTTCTGCAGGTCGATCCTGCAGCTATGGATCACTTCCATGCAGCATAGATCTGATCTGGTGAAATGTGTACTTCTGCTACCCTATTTGCTCAAATCTCTGTTGTCTGCAGGTGATTAAGGACTGGTGGTCTTTAGAAATAATTTGGGGAGATTGCTGAATTGCAAGGCTTCATGTTCTCCTCAGTCAACTGCCTTGAATGGTCAGCTTTACAACATTGGCAAATGTGGGCAGACAACAAGCAAGTGTACAAATGATCTAGGATGCAAATTTTGATGCAGATATTGTTCTTTTTAATGCACCAAGTCGAAATGTTCCTATGGAATGCTCCTTGAATGTTCTAGGATTTTGAATGATAGTCTGATATGAATTAATACTCAAATGAATATCTTCAATACCAAAACATAACCCATCGTCACACAAGCATGTACCAAGTGGGCTCCCGACAACTACAAAGAAAGGATGGGAGTTGGTTTTTAGAATTTCAAAAAATTTGAATTTCTGGTCAGATCTGCATCATGCAGGATTGATCCCAAGCACCAAAGCAATAACCCAGGACAGGTACTGTCAGATCTCAGGATCAGGGGCGAATATGTGGAATAATGGGCAAATAAATTAGAGGAATGTGTGGGAATTGGTGTAGATAAGCAAGGTACAAGGTTGCACGTATAGGTATGCCATATGTGTGTAGAGTGAGGACAGATAGAGCTACGAGAAGGAGACAAACTTAGCACAAAACTGTGTCACATGTTTACTATGCAATTGTATTAAGACTTCTTCTAAAAAATGAATCCAAAACTAAATGCAACTTGGCATGGGTATACAAATTTCACCATTTCAAAATTTTACCCATTGGAACTCCTTTTTCAATTCCTCCATGTTGTTCAAAGAAAGGCAACAATATGCTAACCGGAACTTTGTTGCCATGAACTTCTTCTTGTTATCTTTCAGTGACTACCAGAGCAGTCAACCTACACATAAAACCAGCAGCGCAGACTTTTGACATGTGCCCATATTGCCTCTGGAAGCTTTTGTAATAGAGATCATTAAGCCCATATTGAGAAGAGAAAATCTCAGTTCTGGTTTCAGTCTCTTCAGAAGATCCCTGCTCATGAACCTGTAATTATGCTATGATGCTGTAGAGATGAATGGCAATCTTTGCAAGTAGTAATTTCATCTTCTTTATCCCATTCTCGTTCCAAAAGGATAAGTTAAGCATCCACATGCTGTTCAAGCTTTATCACCCCGGATAAATATCTTCCATTTGTGATTCTATCATGGAAAGCAGACAGAGAAACACCTGCCAACCAAGGCAACTCATTAATGTTATGTAAGCCTCGTCAAACATCAGCATCCCAAAAGGCCTGCCATAGAATGTTCTGATATGTAATTCTTGCAACTTCATTTTCAACATTTTCATTTATGCAGCATTTTCATCTTCTTCTTCACCTTCATCACCACCATCTTCCCCATTTTCACCCATCTCCTCCTTTAGGTAGTTCCTTTCTCTTCTTCATCCCATTTGTAAAACCTTTATCAAGTGTTGTCTCTTATGAACCATTCATTATAGAGCCCCTTCAGCTCATCAATTGATGAGAAGGTATTTTTCAGTGTGCAAAATTATGTTATTGCTATTAGGATTCAACTGCATAATTTTTGAGTGAAAACTCATTGACCCGTATTTCATGAATAGTAGTAGTTCACACAAACCCATCTCTCATTAGAATGAATGGTCCACTTAGCACTCATTGCATCTAGGTGATGCTCACAGGGGTGATGCATTGGGACTTCCCAAGAGATCACCCATCATAGTACTACTCCAACTCAAGTGCGCTTAACCATGGAGTTTCCCCTAAGTTCAAACCCACTTAGCTTGCTACCCTATTTGCAAAATTTTCAGCAAGTGTTGTGTCTTATGAACCATAGACCCCCTTTAGCTCATCAATTGATAAGTAGTAGCTATTTTTCACATTTTATCAAGTTATGATATTGCTATCAAGATTCAATTGAGTAGTCTTTGGGTCAAGCTCATTGACCCATATTATGATATTGGTATCAAGATTCAACTGCGTAATTTTTGAGTCAAATTCATTGACCCATATTGCAAAATTTTCAGCAAGTGTTGTCTTATGAACCATTCATTATAGAACCCCTTTAGCTCATCAATTGATAAGTAGGAGCTATTTTTCACATTGTGTCAAAATATGATACTGATATCAGAATTCAATTGTGTAATTTTTGAATCAAACTCATTGACCCATATTTCACAAGTAGTAGATCACACGAACCCATCTCTCATAAAAATAAATGGTCCACTTAGCACTTATTGTTTCTAGGTGATGCTCACAGGGGTGAAGCATTGGGACTTCCCTGATCAAAATAAATATGTAATTGTTCTATAAACCTGCACAATGAAAACCAATGGAAATTTGGTTTATGATTTTGTTGTATCTGCTCTGGCAAATGACACAGATTTTGACACTGAAGAAGAAGATCAATAACCAATAAGGATTTAGAAGAGCAGAGGTGTTCCAGCTTCTCAACACATATGAGGCGAATAAAGATCTGTTTGTACCCATGATCAACTAAAGTTAAAAATTAACTAAAAAAAAACCATTTATGATGGAGCATTACATGTAACTCAGAAACAATTGATAAATGCTCGTAATGTTGATTTGTTAACATTTTCTTGGTGAGTACTTGATCTGAAATTGCTTAGTTAGCATTACAAACATGGGCTTGATAAAGCAAGGAGAATAATGAACAAAATCTCTTAAGATACTCATAGAATCAGCTATTCCTAAACAAAATGAACAGAAGAGTAGAAATTAACCCTCAAAAAACTATGATTGTCATCAATTTTTCATCTCTGCCCTGCCATGAAGCAATATTTAAAAAGCAGCATACACTTTCAACAAGTTTCAACAATTGTAATAGAGAGGCCTCGTATCAGTCTAGTCAAGCAAATAAATGCTGTCAACATCCTAAACTTCTGCAACCCATTTTTGTCACAGCTACTAATGAGTTCCTTGCAAATTCTTAAAAAATGGAACAAAAAAATGGATTTCACATGCTAATAAAAATAGTTTCAGATAGAAATTATAAAAGCAGAAAAGATGAGCCAAAATGAACCCTTGGCAGATTTCAAGAAAGTGAGTGGTGGAAGAATAAATCAGTCCAAGGATAACAATGGTCAATAAAGAGCACAGTGGCAGTTTGGAAAGGGGAGAAACATTTTGCTCTCACCCAAAATATTAAAGGCTATTCTCTGAAAAAACTTTAGTAGATTCTTACATTTTGGAGATTCTGATAATAAATTTAAACCCAGAGATTATTATTCACGTACATAGATAAAAAGGATTTCTATTTCTAAATTACATTTGCCATATCTTGTAATATTTAGCCCTGAAATGCCTTCAGAAAATACACACATATCAAATGAATGCAAAACATCTGCATAATTATAATGGGCTGGAAAAAGTAGAACTCATTGACAGTATCGTTACAAACAAGTGCAAATTATGAAAACATCCAGAAATTGTACAAAGGTTCATAAAGTTCAGCACATTATCCACAAAAACCTAACCATCTGCCACCTCTGAAGCCTTAGCAGCAAAAGGATCATGTGTTGGGCCAACATCTTGTCCAATATGCCTCTGCACCAAGCGTTGCAGATCTGACATAACCTTATGCTCACGTTTTGCCTTCTCCTCGTAATTGAACATTGCCAATGCTCGTTTGTCCTCAGCACTGTACACTTGGTTTTCCTTTCTGATACGAATAGCATTCATGCGTTGGTGCCTGCTTCCACTCATTACATAACCTAGTGTCTCAAATTTCTGAATCTCCTCAGCTGACAGCCCCACTTCTCCTCTTCGAGGAATACGTTTCCCTTGTTGCACATACTGTGCAATTGCATCTCCTTCTCCTGGCCGAAGAGCACCTCCATAGCTGATATGCCCCTCAGCTCTTGGAGCCGGTGCTGGACCCACAAATGGCTCATTTTCAAGCCCCGCAGCTGCTGATTTCTTCTGAGATTCAATCATTTCTTTAAACATAAGAGCCTCATCATCAATTTCAACAGGCAGGCTCTTATCCTCTTTATCCTCCTCAATCCCGATAGGTTCAGAATCACAATTACTAGGTTCAGACAAGGCATTATTCTCAGAAGGTGACTGCTGCTTGTGTTTCCTGCGATCAGTTTGGTTTGAAACCCTTCCCAATTTGGGGATCTTGCTATCATTCCCTTCCTTATCAGAGGAATCGGCGCTATTTTCTGATTCCGATGCACTCTCTGAACCATCTTTGCTACTCCTTGCTTTAGACCTTTTGGACCTACGCACCTTTCGTTTTGACCTCTTCTTAGGCTCCCTGTACTTGCTCCCTTGTTTGCTCTTCTTCCTCGGCCTTTCCTCTTCACTACTATATGATGATGAACCTTCAGACGCACTAACCTCTTCACTGCTTTCACTATTGCTCTCACTAATGGCCTTTATTTTCCTGCTCTTGTGAGAATCCCTGGATCTCTTCTTCCTCCTAGAACTACCCCTTTTTTTACGTTCCTTCTTCCTATCATCCGAATCACTTGACTCGTCATCATCCAATTCCTTCTCAGACATAAAACCCTCAGAATCATCACTCCCACTGTCGGAATACTTTTGAGACCCCTTCTTCCTTGAAACCCTCTTATTTCCTTGCTCGTCGTCCTCACTCCCACCGTCCAAATACTTCCCAGACCCTTTCTTCGTTACATTTCTTTTCTTTCCCTGCCCATTGTCCTCACTCCCACTGTCAGAATACTTCCTAGACTCCTCCTTCATTATGTTTCTCTTCTTTCCCTGCTCACCGTCCTCACTCCCAATGTCAGAATACTTGCCAGACCCCTTCTTTGCTCCATTCCTCTTCTTTCCCCGTGCGTTGTCCTCGGAATCATGCTCATCATTTTTACCATTCAATTTTGCATTCATGTACACATCAATCCCTGTTTTTTGAATCTTTGGTCTCTCTCCGATGGTGTCAAATTCCATCTCCTCACGAGACGGACTGGGAGTAATCTTCCAAATACAATTCTTCAGCTTTCTTCTCAATTTCTGCCGTTTGAGCCTGCGATACTCGGCATTATCCAGCCCCTTCAATTCATCATCGTCACTCTCTGACTGCTTATCCCCGAGGCGCCTCACATCCCTCTCCAAAAACGCCTGGCGATTCCCGGCGGGCTTGTAGGGATTATAACTGGGACTCCCTCTGCGATCATAACTAGGGCTTGGACTCCGGCCCTCCCTGTCATAGTTCACATTCCGTCGAGGGTTCGAAACCCCGTGATCCTCCAACCTAGGGATTGGACTCCTGCGCTCGCTTTCATGGAGACTCTCGTTCGCAGAATAATAATTTCGATCACGATGCCCATTTCTGAAAGTAGTGGGCTCTGGAATGGGGCTACGCTCCCTTTCATACCGGCTTTCTCTTCTAGGGTTTCGGTAATAGTTTGGATTAGATTGAGGGTTTGGACTGTCATGATCAAATTCTCTTTTTCCATGTAAAGGACTGGGAGAGCTGTTGCCGTTTTGAGAAGGGAGGTGGCGTTCATACCTGCTACGAGCTGGGCTTGGGCTAGGGGCATGTCTTCTGCTATCGGTGTCATCTCTGTAGTCTTCCTCTTTGCGTCGTGAAGTTTTCCTGCGATCTGGGGATCGATCCCTGCTACGCCGTGCATGCTCCCTCCGATCTGGGGATCGATCCCTGCTACCCCGTGCATACTCCCTACGATCTGGGGATCGATCCCTGCTACGCCGTGCATACTCCCTGCTCTCATCTCTCAAATACCTCTCGCCTGCCCGTCTGTCTGCCATTCTGTCCATTATTTTTGAAATTATGTTTTTGGTTAAATCCGAGAGCAGACCATATACAAATGATGCTATTTGGAAGAGATGGGATTATTGTTAAATTAAACAAATAGCAACTAGCAATCGCACCTTGGTGTGCAATGGGTACGCCGAAGAGGTGTGTGGAAGGTCAACTAGGAAAAAATATGGTCTGCATTTGTGTATAATATATGAGGTCAATTGGTAGGTCATTTTAAAATTATTATTATTAATATTAATATTATTATTATTATTTTTTATTTTATTTTATTTAGTACATATAGTTTTATTTTTCCAAATCTATTCAAAGATCAATTAATTTTATTTAGTACATTATATTAATTATGCTAATATATAATTAATTATGTAGGGTAAAAGATGTCCTAATGTTACAACTTAAATGTGCTCATTATTAGAATTTTGACTTAAATGTGCTCATTATTAGGACCTTGACTGTAATTTTCATTTTAAATATTTAATAGTTTTGTTAAAGAATATAATATATAATAATAATAATAAATAATATAATTATATATTTATAATTGTTTCTTTATTATATAAAATGTAAAATTTACATTACATTATACAATATATTAATTATGTTAATATATACTTAACTACGTAGAGGAAAGGATGCCATAACATTAAAACCAAAATGTGCTCAGTATTAGGATCTTGGTCGTAATTTTTATTTTAATAAACATACTCTAAAACCCTCGTTGAAACCTTATTTTCAGCCTGCAGCTCACCAAATTGGAAGAGTCAAAGGTCAATATCAACGAGGGAGAGTTTGGAGGCGTGGAAACCAATAGCGACGAGGGAAGCAGTAAAAGGCTACAAAAAATAGCTTAAAATGTGGCGAAAAACTATGAACGACTAAGATTGGATTAACCACCTTGTCGAGCTTCTCGGGTAATTTCCTTCGTTCATTGACAAAATGAGTTCGTAGAACTCAAATAGGGACACGCCTTCGGTGTAATAACACATGAAGGTGTTACTGAATGGTTTCACTATTTATACTGTTAAGGTGTTATTGAATGGTTTCACCATTTATACTGTTAAATGGTTAAATGTGTATATTTATGTATTGTTTATTTAATTGTCTTGAAGAGAATGGATTAATTTATTTATATTTTAGTAAATAGTGTATTAAGACATGTTCATTTCGTTATATTTTTATTCATCTAATTTATCATACACATTATTATATGTTTATCATTCATTTTATTTATATACGTATGCATTTCAATATATTCATTCAAATTATACATTTATTGCACGTATCCATGCATTCATTATTCACCTAGATTTTGTCATTCTTGTGTCTTAGGTAGGTGTGAGATTGATCTCATACTTGTAAATCTAACCTATAATTTTTCAAAATTTAAATTTAATTTTTTGCCTAACTACTACCCATTGTTTTCTAGCTTGGGCCCAACTAAACATATATTCACACAATTTATCATTATATCCTTATATTTAAAAGCATTCAATTACATTTTCCTATCACTTTAGACTCCATTCAATATTTTTTGCATAGCATGTTGGAAACACTTTAATTGATGTAATAAAACAAATCGAAGTCTACATCTACATGTTTGAAAATGGTTGTCCTTGGTCTCTTCCTTTATCATAGAGTATGCCATATCAAGAGAGTCAACTTAAAAGAAGACGACCCTTGTAATCTAGCAATCTTTCCTAGATGTTTGTAAACATTATTAGTCTTTAACACTCAAAAAAGCAAGATGAATTGATAAATCAAAAAATAGGAGTATTCACTATTCCAAATTAATTATGTAGTTATATATCATATTTGCACCCACAATAATGACCCAAACCCACAACGTTGGCCCTCCATAGAGTTGATTAACCATTATGATCTCAAGGAAAAATACAAATAAAGATCCCATTTTCAATCCCAAAACATACAATTTTAGTGCATCAAATTTATTTAAAGTCGTTATTCCTAAAACTAAGTACCCTATTTTTTAATTTATTTTCCCAATTTAATATTTAATTCTTCAATATAATGATATATATGGTCTTACCTCTATTATCTAGATGAATTTGTGTATTTATTATTTGTATTAATTGATTGCTCTAGATAACATATTTAGGGAAAGTTAATTTTTCGTTTCATTTTTGGTGAACTCATCCATGTCTTCTCTCTTTTTAAGATATTTTAGATCTTTATTTTTTATTGCATTATTATTTCTAGATCTTGTTGGGGTTTGTTTTATTCCATTATGATATTTCATTGTTATATATTTTTTTCTTAAGGTATGTGTTTTATTGTGTGAAATCACCTTTCCCCACCCTATCTACTCTTTAGGACCTTATTCCATATCTAATTAGAGAGTGATATTATGATATAATAATTGTATCACATTTTTATATCATTTTCCTACTATCATTAGTGTTCTACATTTTCATTACATAGTCTAATGAACCCTACCTTATTTACACTTAGATAGGACTCTATTTTTACATCATAAATTCTAATGGCCCTCTATCCTCGGCTCACATCCTTTCTTCCATTGCTAATTTTGACATGTTTATACATGTGCTACACTTGTTCTTAATTCACTTATTATATGTTGTGCACATGCACATGCAGACATACATAAACAAGTTAAACTAAGTCAACTCATTTGACTACACATATATGCAACACTCTAATAGAGCATAAGGACTAATTAAAAAATTAATAAGAATATAATATATCCTTACCAATACCAGTCCTTGTTGCACCAAGTCATGGCGATTGCATGCTTGAAGATGGTTTATGAATATATGTGAGTGCCCCTACCAACAACATAACATTGCATTGAGGCTTTTATATATGATAATGGCTTGGGTTGAGATCAATTTATAGATTTTTAGATGAGGGATTGTATGATTGTAATTGATTTGAGGGATCAAGGGCTCATATTGATTAAGAAAATTGTGATGAGGAGAGGACAATTGTCTCCACGTGGTAGGTGCACATGGAGGGGTCTAATATTCATGGGGGTTCAATGGTTGAGGATTCCCTTGGGAGGAGTGGATATATAGGATTGAAAGGGTACCTTAAGGTACCTTAGGAGTATAGAAAAATATTGATCCATATGATGTGTACCAATACCTATGCCTCATGTACGAAGGCTCGTGTTTTATGTACAAAATACCCATGTCTAAGTACTTTTTGGGGGATGTGAAAGGTTTGAATGGGTCAATCAAGGTTAGGAATGTGCAAGTGGGTGATTAGAGGGTTAAATGGTTTTAGTCAACTTAATGAAAATTGGATAAAATGAAGAATTAAATAAGTAGGATATGTTTATTTAACTTTTGGGATAAGAATAAGGGACTTAGATAAATAGGATATCTTTTTTTTTCTAGAATAAAAGGACTATATCTATTTCTCTAAGGTTGAACTATAGAAGAGGGGTGATAAATGATTAGTGAATAGTGATTTTATTAATTAAATAATAAAATATTATTTAATTAATAATAAAATATTATTTAATTAATAATAAGAATGAAAATTAAATTTTAAGGATTTTGGACTTCATGAAAGGTTGTCTCCCGAGCACATACCTAGGTCTTACACTTGCAATGAGACTGAGGACAACCAAATTGTGGGATCCTCTATTAGATAAATGCACAAATAAAATTACCTCTTGGAAGGGTGGATGGCTCTCGTTGGCTAGAAGGATAGTGATGTTAAAGGATATTATCTTAGTCATCTTGATATACTTGATGCCATGCCTCATTCCCAACTAGAGTAAATCGCAGTTTGAACCCAAAAAAATGAGGAAATTCTTTTGGTAGGAAACCTCATAGAAAAATAAGATTCCACTCATCATTTGGGACTCCGTATGAGAGTCTCATGAGGAGGGTCAAGTCAAGATTAGATGTTAGCTATCACAAAATAGAGCATAAGGGGGGGAATGAGTTTGGAATTTTTTTGTTTAGTCCTGTCTAAAATGGGTAAGAATCCTACAAAATAAATATTTAAACGACTCAAATCCGACAAGAATCATAACTTCACACAATATTCCTCAAGGTTCTCACTTGTGCAACTTCATGCTTGGTTGTAAGCCAATTATAACTACTACCTTACTTATGATATTCATGATGGGTGATCTATACAATTGTGGGAGGACTCCTAGGGTGGATACCCCATCATTGACAAAGTTGTGGACATTCCCTAAGCCAAGAGAATTCTCATAGAACAATGGGATTATATGTGGCATACTATTTAGTGGAGGACACTTCCTTGGGTTTCCCAATTTGAAGATGGAAGGAATTTGGTTTGATTGGTATCCCTTCTTAGGAGGTTGACTTTCTTTGTCTATTATCAAAGACAGCCATTATAGCTAGAAAAGGTAAAGACAATATCAAGTGACATTGTGCAAAATCTGTGAATTATAACGCCAAAGATGATTACAAGGTTGCAACAACCGGTTAAAAAAAATAAGGATCACCATTCACCTATGTTGCAAAATAAAGTGTTGAGTACTTATAGATTTGTAAGGTTAGGTTATCAAGGGCCATCAAGATGTAATTTATGCAAAACCTAGGAAGAAAATGTGGACCATATATTCTCCTTGGTTGTCCTTTCTCTTAAGAGTGTTGGAGGTGGTTGTGTGTAAATTTGGGGTGGTCTAGTGCCCTCCCAAATGATATCCATAGTTTTTTTTAAGCATGGCCAATTCTCAATAGAAATACGACTTTTTTTAATCTTTTGGTCATTAACCCATCAATCACGCTATGGGAAATATAGAAGGAATGAAATGAAAAAAAAATTAAGATGGAGAAATATCATTTCCCTCCTTAAACAAATTTAAAGTTACCATAATAGAAGTTTCAACAACAAAGTTGCATTGCACAAAACCAACAATAATTCATTCATAGAATGGGATAGCTTAATGATAAAGAAATGGTTTGGCCTCTGTATCCCCCTTGTTAATGGGATTGGGGGAGTTGAGTCCTTGAAAAAACATAAGGAATGGTAACCACCACAATATGAGTGGTTTAATTGCAACATCGATGGGGCCTCCAAAGGTAATCTTGGACCATATAGGTTTGGGTGTCTAATCCGTGACTAGACTGGGAAGGTCCTTTATCGAGCCTCGTGTAGTTTATCGATTGGCACAAACAATGAAGTGGTGTTGCAAGATCTCATTGGAGGACTACAAATTTTCTTGAAATTAAAGTTAAATATGATCAAAATTGAAGGGGATTCTAGATTGGTGATAAACAAAATAAGAAATGGAACCTTACACAAATGGAAGCTCAAGGCTTTATTAGACATAGCATTCTTGCAAATTTAAAAACTAGATGATTTCACAGCCAACCACATATACTGTGAAGCAAATGTTGATGCGGATGGGCTTTCCAACTTGGCTATTGACAATGTTGAGCAAGTTATGGTATCACCATAATCCCATTTTATGGACAAATGTCCTCCTAATAGAACAATTTAAAGACATAATCTATAATCATTTCTTGATTGGGGTAGCAGTTAATGATTATTTGTTAAGGAAAAGGTTTGGAAGCTCAAAAAATTTATGAAATCAATCTCCAATCCTTTGGCCTATGTGAGATGGCTAGCAAAGTGGTTTTAACCTGGGGAAGGCGTTGCTTTCTCCCATTCAAATTGTGAGACCCCCTACTTGTGCTTGTTGTCTTAGACTTGGATGATGTATTTAGCACCTTTTTATTTGATACACTCATGATACTCATGATGATGATGATGATCTATTATGTTGAGATATTAGTGAATGTCATGTTTTAGCATATTGTGATAATTTGGATTTTGATCTTAAGCAATACACTTTATCATGATGGGACATGAATATATATATAGGTTGTTGTTTTATTAAGGTTATTCGATCATGTTATTTTAATGAATTATATTCTTGTTATTTATTTTTTATGTATGCACATGTATACATATTTCTATAATACTAACACATTTGGTGACTGTGTAGGGGTTATAGCCAATGGATATTGGGGTACCATTTAGCCACCTATGTCTTGTGTTAGTATGTTGTTTTGATGTGGTTCCTTGTTTTGGTTGCATTTCCTTGTGTAAATATTAGTCTTGCAATTTAATGGGATTTTTGGAGTCTTTTAAGTGGAATATAAGTTATACTTTATGTATAAAATCACCCTAAGCCCTTATGGGTTAGGGCTTTTTTTTTATCATTTATGTTCCTTTTTAAGGTGTTTATGACCCCTTTTTTGTTCCTTTAGTTAAAGTGGCGAAAATGGGTTATGGATTTGATTAGTTGAGTTAGTTGGGAGGAGGTAACTTCCTCCCTCCCTTTTATAACCCTATCCTAATGGAAAGGAAGGGGGTTGGATTGTCATTTTTGTGCTCTCTTGCTTTTTGGTTTCTTGTCTTGAGGAGACTTTGGGAGAAGAAGGTGATCTTGGGAGGAGAAGGTGGTGAGAGGAGCCTCTCTTCTTTGTGTCTACCATTAGTGGGATTGTAGTGTCGAAGGTAATTCCTTCCTCTTGTATTGTTGTTCTTATATTTATAATACTTTTTTGCATTGTGTAAAGGAAATGTTTTCATGTTGAGGGTTTCTTATTTGGGATGTTTCTTGGGACTCTTGTACATCAAGTTTTGTAAATGTGTCACATGGTTGGTTTGTTTCCTTTCTTAGGGGAGGTGACCCCCTCTATTATAGAGTATGGTCCTCCATGTGAGGGGTTGAGTGGGACATTGCTCCCTCGCATTGGGGCTTCTAGTTGGGATAAGAGTATCCCATTAGGTGATGGTCATCACTGAGGGTATGAGTACCCCTTGTCTTCTTTCTATGGGATATGAGTATCCCCATTTGTTTTCAATATGTGTGTTGGAGGAATAAGGGAGGTGTGGATTGGGATTTGTGGAGTTTGATTTGTGGAGATGACTCTTGATGTGATATACATGTTTTCATTATACCCATGCCTGGTCGAGCCCCCACTCCCCCACTCCCCCTAAAATGGTTTACTCCTGGGTTAAGCCAATGTGCTAGTTCACTTCTTGTAATTTCTTTTGTGTCCTTGATTATGGGAAGTATGTGGCATATGTGAGTGATTGGAATATGTAATGTATTGAGTTTTCTCCTTGATGTGATTTGTTAGTGGTTTGTGGAAACCCCATGCTCGGGAGTGGGCTGTACAACAACCATACGGATGGGAGGAGAGCCCATCAACCTTTTTGTGTTTTTCTCATGGCTGGTTTTTTTTAGGTTGCCAATGGAGATAATGGAGTTACTTGGAGAAAAGCAATGTTGTATTATTTCCAAAAGATTGTTCTTGCATCTTGTACTTCAAATTGTAAATTTTCTGTATGAGCCGAGAGCCATGTTTAAGGTTCATTAAATGTTGTTCTTAGGTGTACTCAGTTATTTGTTCAATTATGTCCTTCTAGAAAGAACTGTGTAATAATGGTCAAATGCAAAATGAGTTTTGTTTATTTGCATATACTCTGTCTGATATCGATGTGTTGGGTTCAATGAAATGTAGAAAAAACTGTGTAGTGTTAGATTATTAAAAAAACAGGAAAGAGAATAAAAGAAAACATGGTCAGTGTATATACTGTTTTATTACATGGGTATCATTGTTTTCTCCACTGTTCAATACGTGATGGATGAACTTAAATTATTTAGTTATCTTGAGGTGGTTGCCTTTTAAAATGAAATGTTAGTTAAGGATCATGTTGCAAGTGGTGGAATGAATCCCTGTGAAATGTGATGCAGTAAATAAATATAGATAATACATATTGATCAAGGCAGTAATAGTAAATGAACCATAAGTTGATTGAATGATAAATCGATATGTATGCAACCCATGTATTCTAAGAAGCTTCAAGTGGATAAGTCTGAATAGGTGATTTTGAGTCAAAAGAGATTTACTTTTCTTTAAATGTTAGCAGCTTAACTCTTGCAATAAAAGCTTAAACTAGTAGGTGAATACTTCATTTTCAAGTTAGTCGTGAAAGGTTTTAAGGAATTTAAGATAGAATAACTATAAGAAATTTAGTTGGAGCCTATTCTATTCAGGTAAACATTAGGCATTGTGAAATTTGTCCTTGATTTCCAATTTGTTCCTTGGACCCTTAATTCAAAAGCATAAACCAATTTAGATGGGATGAAATAAAGCTAACCAATAGGTGTATCTTACACTAATTACTTTAAGCTAGTTCTTAAGACGAATTTCTCGCTAAGTTAAGAATGAATTCGTTTTGTCAACGATGTCATAGTAATGCTATAGTCATTTTCTAATTTAAAAATTAAACTTGGTTGTTCTATTTACTGTAGTTTTAGTTATCATTTCAAATTATTGTCAATTGAAGTTTCTTAGAATTTTCTTAGGTATGTTTCTTTGTTATCTAATTGGTGGAATAGTTTCTATTGGATAAAAAGGAGTGCCATTCTTAGTTTGATTATATAGGAGTAAACCTTACTTTTATTAGGATTCCTTATGTTAGATTAAATGATGAAGACGACATCATAAATGTGATGTCGTCAATTTTAGATTAACTTGGCACTCAATTTGCATTTGTTAGTAGTTGCAAGTAAAAAAGAGTTTAGTTGTGTTCATTCTAGCTGGTTATTTTAATTGGGGCATGACACAAATCTTTGGTTTTTATTCATTATAGAAGCAAAAAAATATATACCTCCATTTGCCTCATGATCTCTCATCATCAAATAGTCTTTTTGGGCATCATTATGGAGCGAAGGCTTAAATGTGTGTTCAAAATCCATCATAGATTGATCCTATTTGTAGTAAAATGGATGTTGGGAGATGAATTTTGGTGGTTGATCACAAGTATAGGGTAAACTCTGATGTTTCATCTTTGTTTTTGTCTTCTTTGTTGTATGCCAAAGAATCAACATATTATGTGAAATCTCTCTGTAAGGTGTTGATAAAAAATATTTCTTGGGGGACTTGGATGAGGTTTTGGAGATCGTTGGTATGGGTTTAGGCATTCCCCTTGCTTTTTATTTTACCTAAATTAATGGAGCCAAGAACCTCGGTGGAATGATTCCCTCTATTGTTTACTTCCAAAAACATAAATTTAGCTCAACAATATGGATGTAGTGCCTATGAATGGAATCAAGTGGTTAATGGAATTCGTCAATGAAGAATAGCTTAATTGGAGGTTGAATGCTCATGAGTAATGTCTAGTTTCCCTGTATTGTCAAAGTTCATACAAATATGTAAATTTATATAAACTCTACCTATTTATAGGGCTAGTAATAGACTTCAATTTCATTGTTCACTAGAATGGAGTCTAGTATTATGGTATAGTATAAATGGGTAGTTAGAATAGGAATTGAGATCTAGTTTGTCATGTTATGGATACCTGGGTCCAAACAAGCTATGGCTCTTTATAGACAATGTAATACTCTTTTGTATTAAAATACAAATAGGAGAAACCCCCATGGATGTAATTTACCAACCCAAAAAATGAAAAATATATAATTAATTGAATAAATAGAAATTTATTCAATCAACTATAGAGAAAATGGTCAGGTGATGTCTTGATTATAACTGAAATAATGATGTATCATTTTTAGGTGTTTATATTCTACCCCTCTTTAAGATGGTATTATGAAGAAGCATCATTTCAAAGAAGAGCAAAACATAGTGCTTGATTGGATGAGAAGATTATAATAAAATGATTAGATTAGGAAAGATATCTAGTCATTTAGATGATGAGTGACTTGAAGGAATAATGATAGGGATGATACCCACTTGAGAGGACATGCAAGTTTATAGAACATGAGTGTGCTCTCAAAATGGATTAAACCATTAGGATTTGGTGTTGTACACCATTGCATAAAATGATTTACTATAATGTTGTAATTAAATAATTATTTACTTATGGTACATTTAGGAGATGTGTTTGGCCACACTAGGTAATTATTTGGGGCCACTTTTAATGTTGTATTATAACATTGGGTCATTATTTTATGTCTAGGAGACATATGATAATGATTTAATATTTAGGGAAAGTATTTAATAATGTGAAAACTTAGTAGGTCCGATATTAAATGAGGGTTCAATGGTTTTTTTCTCACATGGTTTTGTGGCACATGGTTTTATCTTACCACTTGGTTGTATCTGTGTGAGTTTGAGTATATGATGTAGGAGCATCCCTGGTTGTAAAGCAATCTTGTATCAACCAAAAATAGTTCTTTTCTTGCATTGCATTCAGTAGTTCATTCTGGAAAATTTTAGGTCATATCATTGTTTCTCAACTAGCGGAGTAGGATATAGCATCTACACATCAACCTCTATCACATATCCAAATTTTAGATCATTTGCAATTGTCTGTTGAAAGTTATCACTCTTAAAGTTTCACTATGTTACCAGTCAGAGAATTTTGGGTTGAACTATTCCAAATTTCTTAGTGCGAACCTATTCCAAATTGTGGGGGGCTTAATTGGGCATCATACAAGTGTCTTGGGTTTGTTGAGACCTATCTTGAAGATTCACAAGTCAATTCATTTCACGTGGAGCTAATTCTTCATATCTTAAGGAAGACATTCATATATGATCATTCATCATGTTATTAACCCTTGTGGCTGACGCGAACTTATCTTGGAGCTCGAGCAACATACTTACAAAAGCATTGTAATCCAGTGAAGATCATTCAAGTTCTAGATCAATAGTTTGAGGATAGGAGTGAGATACATTTTATTTCGCACAAAACCCTTCAGGGGCATGTATTAAGGCCTATTGGCTAGTTGAATTGTTGAATCCCTTGTGGAAAGGCCTATGAACCCTTGTAATTCACCCTTGTGGCCAATGTTGCATGTAAACATTCCATATCAATGAAGATTCATGTTTGCATATCAATTTTCTGTGTTGTTTATGCTATGTTGACTCATTGAGCATGACAGACTGTTCCTTCTAGGACCCTCCTACCGTGACTGCACCAAGTGGTATCAGCTTGAATTTTCATTAAAATAAATTTTATAAATTAATTATTATATTTACAAACCCCCTAATCAAAATACACCCAAATCATTAAAAAATAAACATATAATTTTTACCTTTACAACCCTAAAACTTATTTGTGATTTTTTTATTTTTTACTTATTCTTTAAAAAAACACTATTAAAATTTCACATTAAGGAACATTGAAAATAACATTGGAACATTGTTAATCGTAAAAACACAAGAAAATGTGGGGACAAAAATAAACAACAAAGAAGCTCCTTGACTCGCCATACATAAGTTTAATGATCACATAAACAATAATGAAGCTCGCCATACATAAGTTCAATGATCACATAAACAATAACAAATCTCACCATACATAATTTCAATGCATTTTAGATAGAATTGCCCTTATTTTGGTTACTTTCTCAAAAGATGACTTTGAAAGAAAATCTCTGATCTTTCTTGAATCACCGAATGGAGATGAACTAGATTTCTTCAAGTTTTTTCCTCGCCCGTCAACCACAATTTGATATTCGTAGAGTTTTGGGCTATGAATCGAAGCAATTTCTTCCTTTTCTTTTTGTTGGGATTGTTGACTGGTGCGATCATAAATATGTCTGATTTTTGCTGGCTAATTTTTGCAGATTTGTTTTTTATAAACTTGGTGTTGAAGAGCGAAAAGACTTGGTGCCAAAAAAAAATTAAAACAAAAACAACAAAAAAAACATACTAAAATTGTTGACAGTGTTTTCCAAAAAAATATTAAAATAGAAACAACAAAAAAATACTAAAATTGCCTGCAGTGTTTGGAAAGAATTATGTTTTATCCACATAAAATTGCAGTTGTACATTTTCACGTTCGAACAATAGTTAACTCAAAAGGTGAAGGAGTGAGCAACAGTTTAACTCACTGAAAAACAGAGATAAAGTGCAGTTATGGATGTCCATGTCATCCATGCTTCTGGTGCATTTATGGGGTTGGATAGTCGTTTCCCAAGTGAACATCCTTTTTTTCTTAGACTACAAGAATCGGGTAGCACGACCCCATATAAACTATAGTGCACCTGGTAAACTTTTTAACGTGACCGGCGGTGCTGGCGCGACACGCCCTCTAGTACCACGAGGGTGGGGGAGACTAGACCTCGTGACCAACCTCCTGCAACATGAAATATTTAGCCAACTGAGCTAGGGCCCCAACCCCAAGTGAACATCCTTTGAGCATAAGGGATATCTTTGAATTAAAACTCAAACATGTCATTTCGTGCTCGCTTCATGTTTATATACCTTTTCCAAAATTCTTATTGTTATAGCGATGTATATGGGACATAATTGCATATGGAGGGAGACTTACTAGTGATACTCAATTTGCAATGCTTCGATGCTCTTTTCCTTGGGTATGTACTTGCATCACCTGACATGTCATACATCTCAACTATTCCATCAAATGTGTTCGATTCAACCAAAATGTCGTTTGAAGCATGATCAAAACTATCATAGAATTTTTTTTCTATTTCTACATCATTGTATACATGTTCTTTATTGAAAGTTACTCATATGAAGACTCAATTGTCACTGCATTTTAGAAACCACAACTTTCATACTCTGAGTGTATTCAAATTACCAAATCATCCTTTTTGAGAGTGAGCTTTTATTTGAGTGGAATTCTCTAATGGGATTATGATGATCAGTAGGGTTCATAAATGGCAAGAAAATATTTGGCATTAGACACCATAGGTTTAACTAACACTTGATAGGGGAAATTTTAAATTTTTGATGGTCCAAAAATGAGGGTAACAAACATCACATCAGGGAAAATACTAGGATACATTAAATCCTGAAGAGGTATAGAAGTGGATCCTGCTAAGGTTAAAGAAATCATGGAAATGTCTCCACCAAATACTTTGAAACAACATTGTAGTCTTTAAGGAAAACTTCAGTCCATCTGAAGGGTCATAGCTCAGCTAGCTGACAAATGTTTTCCTTTTACACACCTAATTCATAAAGATGTTGCCTTTAAATAGGATGATAAGTGCCAAAAAACTTTCCAAAAAATAAAGGATTATTTGGAACCACCTCCTATCTAGATGCCTCCTCTACTAGAAAAACTAAACTTACAATCAGAAAGCGCAGTATACTACATTAGTTGTACACTGGTAGACTATGAACTAAATTACACACCAATTGAGTGTTCTTTTTTAGCTGTTATCTTTACATCACAAAAGCTTAGAAACTATATGCTTAATTAAAAATTCAAGCTCATCTCAAAATTAGACTCGCTAAAATATTTTTGTCAAAAGCAATCAAACTGGTAGAATGTCAAGATGGGTCATGATCCTTAGAGAATTTGACATAGAGTATGTTGATAGAAAAGAAATAAAAGGACAAGTGATAGGGGATCAGTTGGTTGAGGCACCTATTGATGATCATAATCCTTTGATATCAAAATTTCTAGATGAGAGAATCCTTTTAGAAAATAAAACAAATGGATGGAAATTATACTTTGATAGATCTCACACCCAACATGGATCAGTAGCTAGAATTCGCTTTATTACACCTCAAGGAGATTGTGTACCCAAATCATACAAGATAGCCTTTCCTTGTACCAACAACATAGTAGAGTACAAAGCATTGATTATAATACTAATAATGTTAATTCAATGGAAAATCAAGGAACTACAAGTCTATGATGACTCACAACTAGTAATCAGACAAGTTAATGATGAGTACTAAACTAAGAAAGATAAATTGCTTCCCTATAAAAGGATGGTAGACAACTTCAATCAATATTTTCTAGTCATCCTCTTTGAACAAATACAAGGATCAATAACAAATTTTGTGATTCCATGGATACCATTGGGTCTCTTCTCACATACCACAAAACAACCATAAAAGTAAATTTCTCATGGAATAGTTGCTCATACCCATGTTCGATATCCCAAAATTTGAACTCGTGTGAAAAATTGTTGGTCCTCATTCACCATGGAATCAAGAAATTTATGCATATCTCCAACATGGAACCATACCTTCTAACTTCACTTGCAACCTAAATAAATTTTTTATCTGACATTTCGCTTGTTTTACTATCCTTGGCAATACTTTATACCAAAAAAGTATCAAGGGAAAATTACTTAGATGTCTTAACCTTGAAGAGGCATTATTTTCCTTGCAGGAAGTACACATAGGTGTTTATGGGTTGTATTATAGTGGACCCAACCTAGTCAGGAAGCTACTAAGGACTAGATACTACTGGCCTACGATTGAATAGGAAGCTAATCAGTTTTCCAAGAAATATCTTTAATGTCAACAACATAGTGATCTTATTCATTTCCCAACACATGAATTACATCCAATCACTACACCATGACCCTTCTCACAATGGGGACTCGACCTCATAGGAAAAATATCCCCCATCTCATATAATGACCATAGATTCATTATTATTTCCATTGAGTACTTCACAAAGTGGATAGAATCCATACCCTTAACCTACATCACAAGCAAACAAATAGCTATAAATTTATTCTAAACTATTTGATTTGTCGATATGGAATACCTCAAACCATAATCACCGACAATGGAATACCTTTCAAAAATTAAGATTTTTGAGATCTTTGCATGCTAAGTTTCATATCCAACACCACTTTTCTACCCCTAGGGAAACATTTAGGTAGAAGTGTCTAATAAAACCATTCTCAAGATACTAAAAAAGAAAGTTAATGATGTTGATCGTGACTAGAACCTTCAATTAAATAGATAGCCTTTTGGGCCTATTGAACAAGCATCCAAACACCCACAGGAACTAATCCATTCTCCTTAGTCCATGGCACCAAGGCCATCTTACCTATTGAGGTTGACATTCATTCCTTATGGGCATCTCTATAGAATTTTTTCAACAACAAAGAATATCGGGTATATAGACTACAAGAGCTTGAATTGTTATATGAAACATGTTTGATAACAATCAACCACCTTCAAACATATAAAAACCATATTTGATGTAGCTATTAAGAAAATCAAGAACAAGAGCTTCCAATTGGGTGGCCTAGTACTAAAAGAAAACCAAAAGAATCCTCTTAATCAAGAGGTTAAAGGAAATTTTGAACAGAATTGGTTGGGTCTATTTGTGGTCACTGCAAGCTATGGCTCATAGGCATATTAGTTAGCTACCCCTAAAGGAGAACCTTTAGCAGAACCCATAAACAACAACCATCTCAAGAAGTTCTACACCTAGCCTATTGAAATATCCTAGCCAAAAAAATAAATTTTTTTTTTTAAATTGAAAAAATTGAAAAAAATAAAAAATATTAAAGAGAAATAAATCATCATTTAAGTGAAAACCACTTTGATGGTGCTTCTAGGATAGGTACCATGGCAAAAACCTAGTAAACATGCACCATGTATGAATAATTTATGTTGCATCATCTATCGAAATCTCTTCTCCACTCATTCATTTTATTCATCCTTCTTTTCATCTATCCATTTATTCGCTTCACAATAAAATGTTTGTTCAACCATGGTTTGATCACTTGTTAAGTGTCTAACTTTCATCGCACCACCATTATCCCCATTCGCATCATTCCACCTGTCCATAATAATGCAATCCTAGACCTAACTAGGGGCATCCTCCTAAACCTAGTAATCATATTGGATTCTTATTCCTTTCTCAAGTCTCACCTAATCTTAAAAATCCAAAAACATGGAAAAATATCTTGGAAAATACAAGAACATCCAAATATCTCTAAAAATCCAAAAACATTCGAATAATTTCAAAAATCCAAAAAAACATCCAAATATCTACAAAAATCCCAAAATACCCAAATATCCCAGAAAATCCAAAACCATCCAAATATCCTAAAAATCCATAAACATCCAAATATTCCAAAAACATCAAAAGCAAATGCAAAAATATCAAAAAACCCAAAAAATAGCCTCAAATAACCTTTGAAAGCACAAAAACATTTCAATTTTTTTTTTCAAAAATAAACCATCACTATCAATGCCCATCCATAATAATCTATCCATCCATAATAAATTATCGTCACCCTCACCTTTGACAAAGCAATCGAAACAAACATAGAAACTATCAAAATCTAGAACGCTCATGCAAAAATCTTGAAGACTTTATCATTATCAGACAAAACAACACCTACATATCAATTTCCTACCATCATCATCAACATCAAAATCCAAGCGTATGCCTTAATGGATGTATCATTCCTACAATTTAGGCATCATCAACAAATAACATATCTCAACAAAAATCATTGGCAAGTGATATGATAGTTGTGTTCATCCATTTTGGTCTTTTCTTTTGATTTATCTTATTGTCCTATTTTGATGATCTCTCGTGGATGTATAAAAAGTGATTTAGAGAGAAAGGAATGGGGCATGTTCATTGCTTTCATATGTCGTGTTTGTTGTATTTTCTTGTAATATGACCATGGTGAATACTTTCCTTGTGTGTGGAAGTCATCTTAGACAACATAAAACAACCCTTGCATGCTAGGTTCTCATACCTCTCTATGCATTGGTCTAACATTCTTTGAACTTCTATTTCACTTACTCATAACAAGGTTTTCATATGTCTAGCATGACCAAGAATACTTATCTTGTTTGCAAAGTCAAAGTCCATGTAATAAATACAAAGCCCCCTGGTTCTTCATACCGCAGTGCATCGTATCTATTTGCTATATTAATAAGGATTGCTATGATGAAATTAGTTACTATACACATAAGAAAAATAATACTCATTTATTTTTCAACATCATCAATCATCATCCATATTTATAATCATAATAAATAGATTTTCAACAAATCAGATCAAGATAATCTATCATTCTACCATTTAATCTCTACCTATCCATCCATTTATCCTACTAACATTTCTATCCAAGGGTAAACCCACAAAAGTGGTTTACAATTCAAATGAGGAATGAAAACTTGTAAAAAATGATCCCATGGAAAAATTTTACATTCTAGGGGTTCGAACGAACCAAAAAAGGGTTTGCTTGAACGAGGGTTCAAGTGAACCCATTAAATGCATGCATGGAAAAAATTCAAATGAAAAACACTTTATGGGAGTGGGTTCACTTGAACCCCCCCTGGTTCGAGCGAACCTCCCATTTCCCTGATTTTTGACCTTCTTCACAAAGAAAACCTAAATTTTTGCACTTCAAAGCTCAGTTTGAACATGAAAATGGTGGAGACTTCACAAACCCAACTATAATAAGGTAGTCCTCGGAATGAGCTATCCAACAAATATAGTTTTAATATGTTTTGGTTTTATTATGCATTTGTCTTTTTAGTTTTAGTAAACATAGGTTTTTCACTGAAAATCAAACTCTTTGTTCTACACATGTGGAAAAATAGCAGATTATCAAAAAAAACATTTGAAAAAAGTCCTTGATCCAACAATTTTTTTTCTTTTCGATACATACAAAAAAAGTTACACATTATACAGTCACACTATGTCTGAATTGTAATTGGTTTGACTTTGAAACTTGATTAAAGAAAAAATATTCAATTAAAAACTATCTAACCAAGTGGAAGCACTAGATATCAGAGTTACAAATCTAAATTCGAAAGAATTAGAATTTTATCCTTAATGGAAAAAAAGTTATGCATTATACAGTGAGCGTCACTTTTTAAAAATGTTGTTTTCTAAAAAAAACTAGTTTTCGACGGAGATGGAAAAAGAAGTGCAATCTAATTCCAAAAATTTTGAAAAAAATATATTTAGAATCTACAGACAAAATTTCACGAAACTCTAGTTTGCATCATCTTCAAATTCCTCATGGTTTAGCCGCTATAGGTGCCTGAAAGTGAAGATTTAGTTAAAAAAAATTATTTCAGTGTCCAGTTTGGCCAAAAATTGTAAACCACTATTGTGGGATCATCCTCAAGTATTATGACATACACCAAAAATATCAATCATATCTTGCATGCATAATATCATTAGTATCACATGTATACTACATCCATAGTATCATTAGCATCACGTGCATCCTGCATCCACAAAATAATAAGCCATGCATCCATCAATTGTACATCATGTCCTATATCATCTAAATCATACATTCATAATCATGCATAACATCAAAATATAAAAAAAATACAAAATAAAGAATCATATCTGGATATATCATGATACCATATCATACATCCTACATCAATGATACATTAGTATCATCATCCTTTCATAATCATGAATCCTCATATCATAAATAGGCATCATCACATCATAATATCATCATCATCATATCATGAGCATACATGCATTGCATCATAAAATAAATCATACAAATCTCATACTCGCATAAAAAAGGATCATCTCATCTCACATATCATCAAAAAAAGAATGTCATGATACAATCATCATCCCATCGAATGTGTGATTAATCTATACATGAAAAATACATGTACATGAGGCTGTCAAAAGTCGATGAATGTATATATACATCATAAGTATGTCTACATCAAAATTCTATACATCAAAAAATCTATATCAAGTTACCTAAAGCTCCCTCGATCCTCTCTATAGAGAGGAGGCTAAGGAGGTGGTGGGCCCATCACCTAATGTTGATTCTCGACATACCCCTAAGACCCCTATGGTTGTTGCTGTCCTAGAATAATCTATTGGGAAGGCCATCCTACTGATCCACCATTTGAGTGTTCAGACCTAGCTATTGTACTACTCACAAAAAATATTGGTTGCTTGTGCTCATGAGGTACGACTTCTCGATACAAAGTATGATAGTGCATGGCTTCCTAAATGAGGGATCTCACATCCTACATGTGCTATGACACATTGATCATGAAACCTTGTCCTATCTCTAGCTAAGTCCTATGAGACCACTTTGTATCTTGCTTAGCTATAAGATAAGCAACCTGTGCCTCTACTTGCTGGTGGTGGGTGATCTCAGCATCTCTCTCTATTGTCTACTAATCTCTCTTAGATACACATTGGTCACTCTCCATGAGGGTTTGATCCTTCTCAAATATTCTCTGAATCAACTAAGCTGCTAGGCCTTCTCACTCTACCCCATATCCATCTCGCTCTTGATGAGCTTGATCTCTTAGAGATAAAGCTAGAGCTAATACCACCCCTAGCCTCTTGCTACTATTGGGCTACTTGTGGTTCATCCTGAGGTTGTTGTACATCTTGTTGTGGTACATCCTACTAATGCACATTCTATTTGTGGGCAATGGAAATGGAATGCACAACTTCCTTGCTCACACCAAAAGGGGAATAAAGGAAGAGGAATCTGATTTCACAATGTTCACACTCAAGGACACATTGAAGATCTTCCCCCAAAGAAGGATATGAGATATTTGACAATAAGGTATCCTAGGATAGATTTTGGGATTAGAAAAGGCTGAATGAGGGGTTCACCACCAAATGCAAACTTGGAAAACATGAAATGTTTGAAAACACAATGTGATATGCAAACATATGCTAAATGACCTAGAAATGCAAATAAAGCAAAACAAAAAGCTATGAAATAGAAAGTGTGCACCTGGAAATGTGTTGAGGACTGGAAATATCTCTAAAATTCTAAAATTTCTGCTTTTTAGGCCTGGTGGGACTCATTTGCCATTCTGGGAAAATCAATCCTAGATCTGGAAAACTATCCTGAAACAAGTTTCAGCCAAAAGGGTATTTGAATATGCAAAGATATCCGAAAAAAACCTACAGTGGGACTCATTCACCACTATAGAGGGATGAGTTCCATTTTGTTGAAAAGCGTCCCAGGGGCAGAATCTTGAACTGAAACTTTGTAAGCCTCTGAAGATGGATGAAATAAGCACTTTCCCATTGATTTTATGTAGATTGGATGGATATTTTTCCCTAGATCTGAGTTTCTGTGAGTCTTGACAACTTTTCATGACAACTTTTACAACATTTGCAACTTTACCATTTTGGCATTTTTCTTCAATCTACAAACCTGCAATCACACATTAAAGAGGGGAAAACTTGTTTGTTAGAGGATAGGCATTTTCCTTGGTCAAACCCCTTTTAGGTAATTAAACCAAAAATGATGAAATGAGATAATAAAGCATGAATATGAAGTAATGCAGTTAGGAACTTTCCATGATGATGGATCTTGAATTGCTACAACAATTAATGAAGAATATGCCCTTGAATGCCTTAGAATTGATCTTGTGAAGTCTTGAAATGCTTAACTTGAAAAAATTAATTCATTATGATACTTGAATCAAATGAGGGTTTGGAGGCTTATTTATATAGGCAACCCACTCAAATGCCCGTTAATTTGAAGAAAATTAAACTTAAAACCTATTTTTTCCCACTCAAACCCCAAAAATAGCTCAAATGGGACTCATTCACCATCCTAGGTGAATGGGTCCCACCTGAATGGGACTCATTTTCCCAAAGTGGCGAATGGGTCCCATAGGGGCTCTTTTGCTAGTTGGGGTGTCAGGGAGTGAAGAATTTTATTTTTTATGTTGATTTTATCGGGTCTTTGATCAAAATAAGCCTCTGGATGCACAATATGGGATCATATGGGCCTATTAATGATGATATAAAGGGTGAATAGGGCTAGGGACACAAATTTCAATGTGAAAGTGTGATTAAATACACTCTACAACATTAAAACGAGGTCCACATAGCCTAGAAAGGCATAAGAACCAATGTGAATGTGTAGAACACATTACAACACTAGATTAAAATTAGGTTTAATTTAGAAGCCTTCTAGATTAATGTGAGAATGCAATTAAATACATTTTACAATATTGAATTAAGGGAAAAATAGGTCTATGAGATCTAAATAATTAATAAAAGTCCAAAAAAGTGTGAAAGTTATTTACAACACTTTACAACACCTTTACAAGACATGCATTTTATTCAATTTACAAGGTCCCAAGACCTAATACAACATTAAATCAAGGCAATATTAATCCAAAATCACAAGGAGGGCCCAAACAAGTCAGAAAAAGTAGAAGGGTTACTTTTTCGATGTCCAGATTTAGCCCTCACTTTAGTGAGAGGATGAGCTTACTTCAAACTCACACTAAAGTAGACATTCAAGAGGGTTCCAGTCATACCAATGTGGATGGTCTAGGATTAAAAAGATGAAGGAGGAATTCAAGCCCCCAGGATCCAAGATCCTAAGTCAAACCATCAGAAGCGCAAAAGGACATACACAATGTGAATGATTTGCAACAAAACAAGATACGTGATCATGCAATGGAAATAACTAGAAGGAAGAGAAGTACAAATGAGCAAAAATAAAAAAGGTAGATCAAGATTCAAACATTTGTACAACATGATGTGGATTAGATCTAGGTTGTTTGTCCAAAAATGCATACTCACTCTGAGGCGACGAAACTCTTGACTATCCATTGGGTGAGAAGTCCAAAAAGGTGAGAAACATACACTCATGGCTGGTATGCACTCACACACACAAGTGGCTATGGGGAAAGTCATGCCTCGGATCAGGCCTCCCACTCAAACCATACCAAAGTTATACCTCCTGATAACTTTGATAAGGTGCCACACAAAAATGATCTTTGAGATCTACAAGGGAAGCAAAACTTCCTATGCTTGAAACTCATAGACATTGTAAATGAAAAATAGTTCAAGGAATGTTCAAAGGGATTTTTCTTAGTTTGTGCAAAGTCTCATCATAGGGAACATCATGCTTAATGTCTCCAAGAGAGGATAAGTGCAAATGGTCTCATCTTGTTTCCAAGAGAGGACAAGTGAAAAGTCTCATCCTAGGCAACATTGTACCTAATGTTTCCAAGAGAGGAAATCACAAGAAAAAGAAAATCATGTAATGAAATATGAGTGTCAATGTATGCCCCCACTTTAAAGTGTTTGCTAACATCATTACTATGAGAAATTTCTTTAAAGTAGAAGAAGATAGGAGAGCTTATTCAGAAAGCCCTATGCCAAGTCATATGTTTCCAATAAGCTACATCATGAAAAGGTAGTATGCCACATGCAAGCCAACTTTAGGCATGTCATCCACATCCCAAGCTTTCTCTTAGATGTTCATGAAAGGTTAACAACTAGTCAAAAGAGGTAACGACAAGTGACATATGAAGACAAGGCTACCTAACCCCTTGCCCCCACTTAGTGTAGGACAATGGTGAGCCAAAATGATTGATAAGATGCATGGTAGAGTGAAAATCAGTATCAATTAGAGGAATTAGGTGCCCCCACATGAGGGAGAGCACCAAACTCCTTAAGATGTTGGATTTTACTACTCAAAGCCTTACATGCATTAGTAGCATGACCATGAACTCTATGATATGCACAAAATGAGTTTTTGTAATAAAATTTCTTTTGAGGTCTTGGAGGAAGGGATATCAAATGATCTTGGAGGAGTCTCGATAAGATACCCACTTGATCAATGGCAGGAGGTGTTCCTGTAGTTTGTGGAAAAGATGTCATACTTACACAAGATTGTTTAGATTGTGAGATTTTGTTCTCTCCTGTATAGGAGGGTGTAAAATCTAACAAATTCAAATCATTAGTGTGTTGCGAGATGACGTTGACATTAAGCGAAGATTTCTCTATTTCTTTCAAAGAATTATTTGTAATAGTGTTGATGTTAAGTGAAGGCTTGTTCATTTCTATCAAAGGACAATAACCAAGACCATGAGTTGTTTCTTGCATGGTAGGCTCTATAGGGTTGTAGATACCTTGTTCACTAGCACCACATCCTTTTCCACTATAGCCAAGTTGTTTCATAAGTTCATAACCTTTTCCATAAATATTTTTCATTACTTTTGGATCAGGTGGTTGTTGATAGTCAGTGTTGTCAAAGCTTTTTGTATATTTGCTTCTTCTTGTTTAGTGGTTGAGGTGGATGCTTTGAAGGGTCATCCAAATTTTGTTTTGACATTACCACATTTTCTTTTCCCTTGTTAGAGTCTTTGTTTATGATCTAGTACTTTCCCTTGAATGTATGTTCGAAATCTAAGGATCCCCAATCATCTTCTAATAGCTTCATGACTTGTTCAATATGTTGTTCTGTGGCTTTTTGTTGGATGGGTTCTGCTTGTGTAGTTGGTGTTAATGTTTTCAAGGGATTTTCCTTGCTTTTCTCAATGTTAAACAACTATCGCCTAGGCTAGGGTCAGCTTCAAGTGTGTACACTTTGTTATATGAAAGATCGTTAGGCATAACATGGATTGGTGTTTCCAATGTGGCCTTTCCAACTATTATAGGAAAAGCAATCACACCAAGCGGTTGTTTTCCTACATTGTCAAATCCCTTGATAGATAAAGAATTAGGTTGATTTTTTTATTTATCCACTCTAAGCTTGTCTAGAAGGTTTACACTACACACATTAAGAGTGGAGCCATTGTCAACAAGGGTTTTATTTATCCCTATTCTTTTATATTGAGATATTATTATGAAAGATTCATTTTGCTTTTGTACTTCCAAAGGAGGGAGCTCACTTTGGCGAAAAACAATGTCAAAATTTATTCCTTGAATGAGGGTCATGATGTTATTCAGTTGCACATTAGAAGGGATAGGAAATTGTTGTAAATCACTTTGAATCATGTTGTGATAATGAGGGGAGGATTGAATAAGGTCCCATAATGATATTTTAGTATGAGTATTCTTTAGTTGTTCAACAAGATTGTACTCCTTTCCACTTTGTGGAGATAAATGAGGAGGAATAGGCAATATGGGATTAGGCAAAGGTATGGGTGTTGGGGTTGGTTTTTGTGGTTGCAGATTATTTCTAGTGAACATGTATAAGAAATGGTATGATGAATCAACTGCTGCAACACATTATTCTTAGATTGGTAGAGATGAATTCGGTTTTGTTTTGAGTTTGAGGTTTGTGTTATGGTGGGTAAAGGATGAGTTGAGGTTGAATAATATTAACATACCTTAGTGAGTGAGAGTCTAATGTTGCCTCTTTATCTTCTTCTAAGGGTATAATATCATTATTGTCAATGTTATCCTTGTCTTGCATCATGATATCCTCCCTAGGAGAAGGGTTTTTAGGAGGATTACAAACCAAATGTTCTTGACAATTAAAGGTTGGTTAGATTCTAAAATGACTTCATTGCAATTAGGGGAAGGATCAATGGTTGAATTATCTTGATTAATAAGGGTTTCTCTAGGTGAAGGAGGACAACTAAGATTCTCATGACCTTCATTGATTATATTTTCTAATATCAAAGTATCTTCTTCACAACTGGGAGAGATACTAGGAGAAGAACAAATGTTATTGTTGTGATTACCTATGGTTGTGTTGTCTTGTTCATCAATGTATTGTCCACTAAGAGAGGTAAGAGGAGAGAAACAACTAGGATTCTCAAAACTCTCATTGATTGGTTCTTCTAACACCAAAATATCTTTTTCACCAATAGGAGAGCTATTAGGAGAAGAACAAATATGATCATTAGGAATGTCCAAGGTTGTATTCTCTTACACTAAAACAGTCTCACAGGGAGGGGATATGAACTTTCTCTTAGCATGTCTAGATATGTAAGACACTGACATTGTTTGAAAAGAAATGAAAAGTACTTGTAACTATTTCATGCAATGCTTCAGCAATGTAAACAATGTATATCCCAAGATGCAAGACACTTTTATCCAATGTATGCAAAACTTTAAGAATGTAAATAATGTATATCCCAAAATGAAAAGAACTTTTATCAAACTTATGCAAAGTTTTATGAATAGAAATATTGTGTATGCAAAAGTGAAAAGTACTTTTATCTATGTTATGCAAAATTTTAAAAATGTGAGCAGTTTCAGATCTAATGATGCTTGCTATTGAAATGATGTAAAAAATGACTACCCTAAATTGATGTTTTTGACCTACATGCATAAAAAAAATATTCCTAGAAGTTTCTAGACTTATAGTATATGTTACCAGGGGGCTTAGGAAGCACAAAAATGAGGTTTCTAATGCTGTAATGAATAGTTTAAAATTTGGACTAGGACTGATTCACCCAGAATGGCGAATGAGTCCTAGTTAGGATTTTTTTCAAAATTTTCAAAAATTTTCAATTGGTTTTGACACTTTTCATGTTTTATGACCTGAAGACTAAATGAAAATGCAGATTTTATATGATTTTCAATGATGTGAGATGCAAAAATGAAAACTATATGCACTTGCACTAATGCAAAATTTTAAAACCCTAGAATGCAAATTAACTGTTATAGTAAATTATATTTACCTTAGGCTTAAGTTAACTTAGGCATAATAATTTTATCAATTCGGGTGGTTTCTTTCCCATATCGGGTATTTTTACACTTGCCATATACTTTATTACTTTAAAAGGATATAACATTGTGTAAATTAATCAGATCTGATTTGTCATTTCCTCTTCTCTGGTGAAATAGCGTGTAATGCTTCTCTCTTTTTCTGTGGAAGTTTATCCCACAAACGATGATCTTGGGCTCCACCTACATGGTATCAGAGCAAACCATTTTGCAACCCTTCCCATGAGAGTTTTTGTTGGAGAGAGTTTTGAGATCGATTTGTTTCGGCATTTGAAATTTTTTAAAATTTCAAAATTCCCTATTTACAGATTTTGTTGGGAATGATTTAAAATTGGAGAGGCTGCGATTCTCTGTAGAGGCACGATTCCTTTGAAATAGGGAACAATTTACATAGAGACAACGATTTTAAGGTTTTTGGAAGACGTTTCTTTGTTCCAGGCCAATTTGAAGTGCACGATTCTGTAAGAGGCCGGTTTTATGTCCAAAAACAATGATTTTTGTTGGAATCTTTTGTTGGCAAAGTGTGAAATTGGAGGCAAGATTGGAGGGTGTGTAGGAGGACACCTTACATTTGTTCTAGGCTATGCTAGTTTGGTAGTCGTGATCTCAATCTTTGTTGGGCCGTTTTACTTGTTGGAGGCCACAATTGGCTTTATTTTTTGCTTGAAGACTTTGATTCCTCTATGGGAGAAACAACAACTGAAGCCATAGCATTTACTACTTGGAGGAAGCCTGTTCTTAAGGTTGAAGATGCCATGTTTTCTTTGGAGGGCTTATTTTCTCTTGAGAAGTGTGTGAGTTCTCTGATATTTTTGTAGTAAAGGAGTGCACCAAGCCATTTTTTCAATCACTTGGAGGGCCTAATTTTCATTTGTGGAACGGATGGATTGTACAAACCATGAGTTGCTCTATCAGTCCATCGTTCCTGTTGTGCAGAGGTAGTGGATGTGACTTGAATCATTTGTTATGGTGGTATTTTGCATTGTTTGATAGAGCCACTATTTTGTAGAGGCTGTGATAAAACTCTAGTGGTCGTGATTTGTTTTGGCGTGTATAGGCGAATTTTCTTTATTTCTAGGGTTTCCTATTTTTTCGACAGAAATAGTTTGGTGAGGATCTTAAGTACCACATTGGGAGTGTGGAGATCCTCTTTAGTCTTCTTATTGTGATGCTACCCTCAATGTTGTGTGAGCTAGTCTCATGGTGGCATTTGAAGTCCCTCACGCATGGCGATTGGAGACAGTGTATGTTGGCTTGTATATTATGGTGGTGCTCTGTGATTGTGCCTTGGTTTGTTGGTGGTTGGGCCTATTTTTTTTGTTATTGAGGATGAATGTGATCACATGGTGGGACTAGGTGCCTGATTTGAAAGTGCTTCTATAGGCCTTTTTAAATTTTTGCTTATCTTTTGCAAATGAAGGCCAATTTTCGCAAACCATGTATCAACAGAAAGGTATTTTCACCACCTTTGCAACGGTTGAGGTATTTCTCTCATATTTTGTTGTTTGGTGGTACTTTTAATCTATTGAATTTCAATATTGGTGTTGTTGTGCTCTTTGGAGTTGCTTGATTCTCAACCTTTTTTTTGCTTCTTGAAGTATTTTGGGAAGCCTTCATTTGTAGTATTTGGGAGTTTCTATTTGTTGTTGAAGGTTACTATCTTTGTATTTTTTTGGAGATTTATCATAATTGATTATGGGGTTTTCATTGCATCCTGCTGTGATTATGTTGGAAAGGGGGAACTATACACAATGGAGAGATGGTATATTGAAGCACTTGAGATGGTTTCATCTTTTTCCATACCTATATAATCTTGTTCCCCTTCCTAGTACTGATAGTAAGAAATTTGCATGGAATTGCAAAAGGGATCGTGTCCTAGGAGTTATTACAATGCGTATTGATGATTCCACTTTGGATACTATTGATCATTTTGAGTGTCCATTTACTCTTTGGATTAAAATCTGGGAAATACATCCAGAGATCCTAATACTCAACCATTCCTAGATGATCCTGTTTCAGATTGTCTTGTGCCTCTTCATTTTTCAAATAGGATACCCTATGATCATGCTACTATGTAGGAGTTTGAAGTATTGGAATACTTTGAATCTTTAGATGAGGATGGCGAGGGTTCTTAAAATGCTCTTTCTTCTCCATCAGAGATAGTTGATATACCTTTTCCTTTAGTGATTCATTGTGAAGAGTCATTGATTGAGACTCCTATCATTCTTGCTTAGTAGGATCATTCATTTTGTGTTGATGATTCATTGAGCACATACAATGATTTATCACAACTAGTATTTCATTGTCTTCCTGATTGGGATTCGTATTTGTCAGACATTGGTTCATTGTTCATAGAATCTCACATTTCTAACTTGGAAGACAAATTTGAGGGTATATCCCTCCTATTCGATGATACTTGTGGTACAACTGTTGTCACTCCATCTCAGTCTCTGGAGAGTGTTCAGAACCAGTTTCTAGTGGTACTTTATTTTTCACCTTATGTTGTGATTGAGCATGTTCTTGATTGGTTTGTGGCATCATTTTTCAAGGACTTGGTGACACATGAGTAGATTTCAGAGACACCATCATACATTTGCATTCTTCTTTCTTTCAATTATTATCTAGAATGGGAAGCATACCTGCATTTGTATTTGATTTTGTTTCTTCTGAAAGGGAGACAAGTTGTTTGTCGACACTAGATCATGTTTTGTCTTCAGGCACTTACCATTTTTGTAGGTGATTACATATTGTGGGGGGGATATATAGTCTCTCTCTTTCCCTCTTATGGGGGGAATATTGATTGTATATACATGATGTATTTAGTCCCTGGGGGTGTGATTGAGTCCTCCATCCATGCATCATTTTTGTTTTCTTTTCTCTCTTTTGGAGAGGGGTTTTTCCCACGAGGTTTCTCTCCTTTTCTCCAATTGAAAGAGATTTCTTTTTTGTATTGTAAATGGGTACCTAACATGGTTGTGTAGTTGGGACCCACACTACATTTTCATTTTTTCATAATAATTATCCCTAAGTTGCACTTAAGGGGGGGTTAGAGTAAATTATATTTACCTTAGGCTTAAGTTAACTTAGGCATAATAATTTTATTAATTCGGGTGGTTTCTTTCCCATATCGGGTAGTTTTACACCACCATATACTTTATGCCTTTAAAAGGTTGTAAAATTGTGTAAATTAATTAGATCTCATTTATCATTTCCTCTTCTTTGATGAAATAGCGTGCAATACTTCTCTCTTTTTATGTGGAAGTTTATCCTACAAATGGTGATCTTGGGCTCCACCTACATTAACAAATGAAAAACGCAATGCAATGTTAATGCAAGCTAATTATAGGATGATGATGGACTCAAAAATTAGGAAATGTGATGTTCTAAGGTTGGGTTCACCAAAATGTGGACAATGGAAATGGAATGCACAACTTCCTTGCTCACACCAAAAGGGGAATAAAGGAAGAGGAATCTGATTTCACAATGTTCACACTCAAGGACACATTGGAGATCTTCCCCCAAAGAAGGATATGAGATATTTTACAATAAGGTATCCTAGGATAGAGTTTGGGATTAGAAAAGGTTGAATGAGGGGTTCACCACCAAGTGCAAACTTGGAAAACATGAAATGTTTGAAAACACAATGTGATATGCAAACATATGCTACACGACCTAGAAATGCAAATAAAGAAAAAAAAAGGCTATGAAATAGAAAGTGTGCACCTGGAAATGTGTTGAAGACTGGAAATATCTCTAAAATTCTAAAATTGTTGCTTTTTAGGCCTAGTGGGACTCATTCACCATTCTAGGTGAATCAGTCCCAGATCTGGAAAACTATCCTGAAACAAGTTTTAGCCAAAAGGGTATTCGAATCTACAAAGATCTCTAAAAAACACCTACAATGAGACTCATTTTCCAATACTGGGGGATGAGTCCCATTTTGTTGAAAAGTGTCCTAGGGGTAGAATCTTGAATTGAAACTTTGCAAGCCTCTGAAGATGGATGGAATAAGCACTTTCCCATTGATTTTATGTAGATTGGATGTATGTTTTTCCATAGATTTGAGTTTTTGTGAGTATTGACAAATTTTCATGATAACTTTGACAACATTTGCAACTTTACCATTTTGGCATTTTTCTTCAATCTACAAACTTGCAATCACACATTAAAGAGGGGAAAACTTGTTGTTTGTTAGAGGATAGGCGTTTTCCTTGGTCAAACCCCTTTTAGGTAATTAAACCAAAATAATGAAATAAGATAATAAAGCATGAATATGAAGTAATACAATTAGAAACTTGCCATGATGATGGATCTTGAATTGCTGCAACAATGGATGAAGAATCTTCCCTTGAATGACTTAGAATTGATCTTGTGAAGTCTTGAAATGCTTAACCCTAGTTTGCTTAACTTGACAACATGAATCCATTATGATACTTGAATGAAATGAGGGTTTGGAGGCTTATTTATATAGGCAACCCACTCAAATGCCCATTAATTTGAACCCCCAGGTCGACATTGAAGAAAATTATTTACTTAAAACCTAATTTTTCCCGCTCAAACCTCGAAAATAGCTCAAATGGGACTCATTTTCCATCTGAGCGAATGAGACCCACCTGGATGAGACTCATTCACCCAAAGTGGTGAATGGGTCCCACAGGGGATCTTTTTCCAATTGGGATATCCGGGAGTGAAGAAATTTAGTTTTTATGTTGATTTTATTGGGTCTTTGATCAAAATAAGCCTCAGGATGCATAATATGGGGTCATAGGGGCCTATTAATGATGATATAAAGGGTGATTAGGGCTAGGGACACAAAGTTCAATGTGAAAGTGTGATTAAATACACTCTACAACATTAAAATGAGGTTCACATAGCCTATAAAGGCACAAGAACCAATGTGAATGTATAAAACACATTACAACACTAGATTAAAATTAGGTTTAATTTACAATCCTTCTAGGTTAATGTGAGAATGCAATTAAATAAATTATACAATATTGAATTAAGGGAAAAATAGGTCCATGAGGCTTAAATACTTAATAAAAGTTTAGAAAAGTGTGAAAGTTATTTACAAGACTTTACAATGTTGACTCGACCACAATAGTGGTTTACACTTTCTGGGAGATCCTGATTTTTGCTAAAATCACATATTTTTAGAAAATATAATGATTTAAGCCTTGAAAAGTTCCATTTAAAGGATTCCAATTGAATAGGGTTTAATCAAACCACCTTAGACCAAGCCCCCTTGGATAGAACCCCGCTAGTTTTAAACCATACCTATAATGGAGTCTCCTTTACACCTATCAAAATGTTGATAAAAAACCACTTTTGATTTAACTTTTGGGGGATCAAATGAATTAATTTTTTTTAATTTTTTGTAAGTATGTAGTCCTTATTATAAGCTTCCAAAAGGTATAATTTTAATTAAATTTAATTTGATTATTATATTTATTTTTTATTTCTTGTGAATGTAGGTTTTTCACCGAAAATCAAGCTCTTTGTTCTTCACATGTGGAAAAATAGAATATTATCAAAAAAAAATATTGAAAAATATGAGTGCACTAGATATTGGAGTCCTTGATCCAACAAAAATACTAAATTGAATTTTGATACATGCAAAAAAAGTTACGCGTTATACGGTTGCGCTATGTCTAAATTGTAATTGGTTTGACTTGAAAACTTGATTAAAGAAAAAGTATTCAATAAAAAACTATCTAAAATAGTGGAAGCACTAGATATTGGAGTTAAAAATATAAATTCAAAATAATATAATTTTATCCTTCATGGAAAAAAATTTATGCGTTATACGGTGAGCGTCACTTTTTAAAAATGTTGTTTTCTGAAAAAAACTAGTTTTTGAGGGAGATGGAAAAAGAAGTGCAACATGATTCCAAAAAATTTGAAAAAAATATATTTAGAATCTATAGACAAAATTTCATGAAACTCTAGTTTGCATCATCTCCAAATTCCTCATGGTTTAGCTACTATAGGTGCCCAAAAGTGAAGATTTAGTTAAAAAAATTATTTCAGTGTCCAGTTTGGCCAAAAATTGTAAACCACTATTGTGGGATCAACACCTTTACAAGACATGCATTTTATTCAATTTACAATGTACCAAGACCTAATACAACATTAAATCAAGGAAATATTAATCCAAAATCACAAGGAAGGCCCAAACAAGTCAGAAAAAGTAGAAGGGTTACTTTTTTGATGTCCACACTATTGTGCCACATCCTGCTAGGCAGCCTGCTACTACTGATCCCCCTTTGGGCCTCTGCCACTGCTCTGTACCTCATGAATTTATCATGCCTAGGATCTACATCTCTCCTCCTACATACACCCATGGGCCCAACTACATCGTCAATATGTGTAAATCGTAAAGGTATCCTCTAGACCCACCATGCATCATAGTCCTATGTGATGCCTAGATCCCTAGGACCACCTGGCCATTCCCATGCCAGTGGGGTCATCTATCGAAAATTTGTTAGTGAAACTTGAGGGATTGTTATCCCACCCCAATCAAGCATCTCTTTCACTATCCTGGAAAACACAATATGGTAGTCATTGGTTGGTATACCCTGCCTCTCATCAAACTATTTGTGAACTCTATCTAGAAAATAACTCTCTAGGAAGTGGGGAGTGTGCCCGATAAACCATAATTTCTATCTATAATATTTCATTTGCAAGTGGTCATCCATCCAAAACCCACATCACAGCCACATCTTATAGATGAACTGATCCATATCATAAAAAATCTCTCCAAAAATGCAAGTCTCCCATTTTCCTATGTGTAAGCATCGGGGCATATAGATACACATAAGGATCCTTGATCCCTCTCTCTACCTCTCCAATGGGTTGAACAATAGATATATGCTCTCATGTCCAAATGTGGAGCAATGTAATCCCCACTAATAGACTGGTGGCAACTCTATATGCCACCTAGTGCATTTCGTGATATAGGTGTGCAAGGATGCAAGGTCCCCATGCATATGTGATTCCCTCCACAACCATGCCCTCGATCGCATATCCCCACCCAATAGAAAGTACTTTGGATCGTCAATCAGGAAATAATCATACCCATAATACATCCTGCTAGAATCAATATTTAATATCATCAACCTCTCCAATGTAAGGTCACAAGTCAATCTGTCCATCCTCTATCTCAAGCTTGTTCTTTCCCAGTAGTCTCTCTAGGGACTTTGTGCCTCTATCCATGTCATATACAACAAAAAAACCCTCAATATTTACCCTCAAAATGTGAAATCTCTTGTAGGAAGTTGGAAATCCATTGTCTTAGAATGCCATCACTTTATAAGTGCGGGCATCATGGCCCTATGTACCTAAATCTTAGGCATGTAAGCAATGTGGTAAAGCATGATCGACAATAAAAACTCAATCTTGAACTCACCCAAGAGGTCCATTCACTCTAAAATTTGAGGTCTCCACTCTTGAGAGTAAATTAGATGTAGAACTTCCTTCAAGCATAACACCCACGACATCAATTTGTCAAATTTTTGATAAAAATTCTATTTGTTAAGAAAATAAACAAACACGTCACTTTTTGTAAACATGGCAATAGGTGATAGTCAAATGAAATCACATTTTTAAACACGCCATTCCTCCAAATTTAACCATGAACACATTTACAAATGCATCATTTTATGACTAGACATACATGATAAGGTACCTCAATCGTTCTATGGTAACCAAAATATACTATGTGATATGAAAAAAGAGATATTTCATGATTGCAAGCATGGCATGTTACGTTACAAAGGTATTGATCCATGGATCAACATATTTTTGCCTACTTTTAGCTACCAATTTGAATGCCTAAAACTACGTTTGAAAGAAAACAACTTAGTACGTACAGGGGGCCTTCTGTCACCCCCCTCTTGAATTATTTGACTTGATCTTCATGGTGTGAAACACAAGGAACAATGGCCATTTCAATAGGGTGTCTATGAAATCTAGATGCTCAGAGCTCTATGATCTCTCAAAACAAAGTGTGCAAATGAGGATAAAATGAGCCCAAATGCATATATGACCCCCATATCCTAGGGTTTCACTCTCAACTACCTTGCTAACTCTTTTTTCAAACTTGGCTATTGATCTTGATTATTTTTTATCCTCTTCTCATCAAAACCACACCTAAAGTCTTGTCATGAGCTTGACTTGAATTTTTTTTTTTCTAGCCAACCTCCTAGGGGTAGCCTAGCATCGTACTGTCATTCTTTCATTGACTAGGGCATAGTGGGGCATAAAAAAAAAAAAAAATTCTCTTAGCAACAATTATCTTTGAAACAAGGCAATGAGTACATTATATCAAAGAGGGGGAAAATGTAGACATGTAAAAATGCCTAAGCGTATCACGCATCCACTAACACTACATTTTGTCTTTTTCATCACTAATTCCTCATTTTCCATCATATTTCCTCACTTTCATCAATTTCTCATCATTTTTGTCATTTTTGTCACTTTTCACCATTTTTCATCATTTTCTCAAAATCATCTCATTTCCTCTATTAATTAAATAATTTTGAATTATTTAATAATTCATCATTTTTAACTAATTTTCCTCTACCCCCTAATTAAATTAATTTTTTAATTATATAATTAGAAGAAATAATTTTTGTTGTATCTCCCATAGTGAAATAATTTTTAATTATTTAATTATCTAATTTTCTTCCCTCCACTTGTACATGGAATATTATTTTTTCAAAAATGAATATTCCCATCCTCATAATTAAATAATTTAAACTATTTAATTAATCTAATTTTCCCTCTCAAAAGCATATTCTAAGGAATATTCTTTTTCAAAAATATCTCAACCAATTCCCTAAAATGAGGAGATATTTTGAGTTAACTAAAGCTCTCAATTAACCTCAACCTTTGATCTTCAAGATTCAATTTGAACTGTTGATCTCAAGATCTGATATCCACCCTTGCTCTGATTTTTGGAAATTTGTAAGGGCGGGTGCATGAAGATGGGTAGCAATTTTGTGGCCACTTTTTTAAAAAAATTTGAAAACTCATAATGTGAGTGCATTATAACGCACTCGCGTTATGGCTTGGTGTGCCGAGCCTGAGGCTCGACCACCACAAGCCCATAACATGAGCACGTTATAATGTGCTCATGTCGAATTCATTTTCATTTTTTACTATGTTTTTCTTGTTTCCCACGGCTAAAAATGCTAGAATTCCACGCTCACATTCTAGGAGGTGCTTTCTTGCAAAAAACCTTCATCAACAGTTGTCGATTCATCGCTAGGATGTCACCACATTGACGAGGAGGTCAAAGAGGTAAGGATTGTTTTTTTTTTTTGAATTTGATAGTTTTAGGTTGTATTTAATATTTATTTTTTGAATTTGTAGGAGATGTTAATCAACCTGGAAACCCTCCTCAAAATCCACAACAAGAACAAAATCCTCAACAAAAAAATCCTCAACCACAACAACAACCTCCTCCACCAATCCCTCAATACCCTTCTGGCACTCAACAAAATTTAATGGGTGAAATTGAGAATAATAAAAAACAAATTGAGGATTTAATCAAGAGGTTGAACGATCCAAACAGTTCAACTGTATAAAGAATGACCTTGGCAACTTCTCTACAAGATATGTTACAAAATGTAGATTCAATGAACAAACAATTAACTGGTTGGTAGGATAGGAGGCAAGTGGCTAGGGCTTTTTACCAAGATAAATTATCATATAAAGGAGTAAAAGATTTAAAAATTACAAAAGGTGATTTGTGTGCATTATTCACTAACCCACGGTCAAATGAAATCTCTCCCTCAATGTGAAGAGGTTTCCTATTCATTGGTGCCACCACCAAGAGATCAGGAAATATTTTTAGGATAGGTGGTACGTGGTTTTTGATGACCCACCATGCAATAATTGTGAAGTCCCACAATATTTCCTCAGGAAACTATATGCTGAGTTCATCTTGAAAAAAATCTCAAATTATTTTGATATGAGGGATTTCCAGGGGAGAGGTGGGGGGTCGGCACAAGATAGACCCGATGCACAACCAGATCTTATGTGGCAAGCGAGATGACCTTTTGCTAGGATGCCTCATGAGCACATCATCATCCCTTCCATTGTGAAGGAGAGTGTCGATGTAGAGACTCTGTTGGCCATCAACTCTTTGATACAGAGTGTCATCCAACATGCTAGCCCTCTTGTACAATGCCATCTAGGGGAGTCTTCGATAGGTGGGCTTCGATCCCATGTGTGTCAATCTTGCGGGGCAACTTGTTCATATGACCCTACCAACACTCAGGAGGCTAATGTGTAGGATCCATCTGTAACTATGGAGATGGAGAGGGCAATTGACATTTTGCATGATGCATATGGCATTGATACTCAGGTAAAAGTTAGCATGTTCATTGAATTGAATTTATTAAAATTTGATTTTGAAATGCAAGATTAACTAATTTAGTTTTATGATTTTAATAAATTTGTAGGGTCACAGTGTTGATACTAGATACACCGGCCCTACACCTACTTATTTCTATAGTACACCTATCGGTCGGGTATGTAACTAGTAAACAATTATAAATTTATTACATATTAATAGCATTGTTTTATGAATGGTATTGTAATATGTGATTTTGGATGTTGAATAGGCTAATATTGGAGGTTTTGAGGGAACACCTCTCAGTGCCAGTGGATTCATTCAAACCTTCATGCAGGTAATAAAATAAAGAGTTTAAGAAATGAAATGTACTTAATATATTTTTTTAGTTTATATTCATATCGTTGATTACGTTGCATTGCACATCATTCAAACTCAAAGCATAACTTCACATTCCATAACTAATAACTAGATGTTGATAGATGAAAAAATTTCAACTACAATATAGTTGTTTACAAAGTCAACATAATTAGTGATGTAATTACTTCACATAGCATAAGTAATAAGTCTAGGAGCAACTTCCAATTCCATTTGCTCTTCATGGAATTCCATGAGACCACATTTTACTGAGGCATCTTTTCAAACAGTTCACTGCCTTGTCTATGCTCCAAACTAGGCACCCATTATGGCTTTCTCTCACATATCTGAAACTCACTTGCAACTCTTTTGGAGGAACTATCCCAAATCTGGCTTTTAACACTGAATTAGGCCACAATTAGGTCTCTTTTTTAAATAGATAGCTCTCCAAACACACAGCCAACACTTGAAACCTCCAAACAGTAAAAAAAAAACCAAGAAAATCTCATATTATTCAACTTTCAGGTCTCCTCTCACTCATTTAGAACCGTTTTCATAAAACCCCCACTTTCCCTGCAATCAATTAGGGCTTATTGAAACTCTTATGCCCTAACCTCTCACAAGCTTATGCCCTAGAAAATTTTGTTAAGATTCTGCAAATTTACAATTTATGCCTAAAATGACTACCAAAAACCATTACAAGCTCAAAAATGGCTATTTAAGCCTTATTACATCATGAAAATACCTATACAACCTAAAAATCCTAAACTTTCCTCATGGAGGCATGCTCTTGTAAAGGTGCACCTGCACCACTTTTTCAAATAGTTCACTACCTTTTCTATGCTACCACATTTTCCATACATGTCTACCAAAGCATTTTATCAAACAGTTCATTTCCTCACTGCTATGGCTAAAAGCTTAAAACATGTGCTTTCCAATAAACTATGGATGCTTGGAAAAAATCTATCAAAGCATAATAGTAAGCAATAGCATAGACAAGGCAGTTAGTAGGTTGAAAAAATGCCTCAAAGAAATGTGGTCTCATGGTGATGGAATTCCATTCCGCCACCATGAGACCACATTTCTTTGAGGCATTTCTTCAAACAACTCACTACCTTTTCTATGATACCACATTTTCCATGCATGTGTACCAAATAATTTTATCAAACTATCACTTCCTTGCTACTGTGAACCAAGATTCCCAACCTACACAAACAAAAGAAACAAACATCATATTAGATAAAATGCAAGTTAGTATCATGGTTCCCCAAGAAATCCATTTAAATTGCAATGAAAAGGAGATAAAATGAAGAACATAAACAAACATAAGCAAGAAATATTAAATCCTATTCAAATGCAATACAAACTCTTGATCTCTTGGGGGAGTTGGTGCCAATTTGATGTGGAAATTGGCCCTTTCCCAACTCCTATGCAAGCTTTGTTGATTGGTGATGAAGAGTGATCCAATTTGTTGATGATTGATGAGTTCTCCAAGGTAAAATTTGCATAACCTAGCTATAAAACTCAATGAGATGGATGAGAATGGCTATGAATTTGAGTATAGTAAGTTTACTCAAGTTGTGGATGCTAAAATGAGGAAAGAGACCTCTTATTTATAGAATGATAGGATGGAGAAATGGCCAAAATGGAGCAATCTGGGACTAATCTTCAACCAATGATAAGGTGCCACTTGTCAAGATGAGAATGGTTGAGGGATGTGCACATTTTGATGAATGTTCCCATAAATGCAATTAGGTGATATTTGAAAATGGTGAAATGACATGTAAGAGGGAAAAAAGAATGTCTTAAATGCCACTTGGCTCAAGGAAAAATGACATGTAAGATGAAATAAATGCCTTGTTGGAAGGACAAAGTCCACTTGTATTTTGAATTCAAATTTGAGGGAATATTCCTCCATTATGCCATTTGAGAGAAAACAAAGATTTAAGAAATGAATTAAATCTATTTTCATGTGCAAGTGGCAAAAGCTAGAGGATGGGACATGAGAAGAGATTAAATTAATCAAGTTAATTAATTTAATGAGATATTAGCTAATGTGACAAATTTGACTTAGATTTATGGATTGATTTAAATCAAATATGAGAAGAATATGATTTCAAGATTAATTAAATAAAGATTTTTGATTTATTTAACTAAGGAGATGGAGTTAGATTAAACTAAATAAGGTTTTAATTTATTTAATTTAATAGATAGACTTTAGAAATTTAATCAAATAAAATGAATTATTTAATTAAATATGGACATAGGGTTAATTAGATCAGATAAATTGATTTAATTAACAAGAAAGAATGACTTAATTAGATAAAGTGATTTATTTAATTAAGAGAGGAAAATTGATGAATTTAATCAAATAAAGGTATTCGATTAAATGGTTAGACCAAGGGATGATTTTGGATGAACTGGTGTTAGTAGTCGGGATCAGACGTGCAATGTCAATCAGTACATTTTATGTGTCTACATTTTTCCCCTCTTTGAAGCAATGCACTTGTTGCATTGGTTCAAAGAATAAATTGTCTCGATCAAAAGCCAAAAAAATTTCAATTTCAAAATTTGCCCCATTGCTGCCCCAATGAGGGAAAACATGCCATTAAGACGAGGGATGATTTTGGATGAACTGGTGTTAGTAGTCGGGATCAGATGTGCAATGTCAATCAGTACATTTTACGTGTCTATATTTTTCCCCTCTTTGAAGCAATGCACTTGTTGCGTTGGTTCAAAGAATAAATTGTCTCGATCAAAAGCCAAAAAAAATTCAATTTCAAAATTTTCCCCACTGCTACCCCGACGAGGGAAAACATTCCATTATATTGCCCGCTCGACAGATTGAACGAAAATTCTAATTTTTGGGTGATCTCGCGAAAAAAGAGGACAAGGTGCCTGACATGTACCAAAAAAGGCTCTGAGAGGTCAAAAATAAGGTAAAATGCAAAAAAAGGGTTCAAAACAACCTCTAGTTAGGAAAAAACGGGTTCAGGGGATCAACATCCAGTAGGATAGTCAAACGGGGTCAACAAACCCTAATTTTTAGGCTTAAATAGGTCTCGGGGGACCACTTCCAATTCATTTTCACACCTAGCCTTTTAGAGATTTTGAGAATTTGAGCTCTAACACCCTGACAAGATGGCACAACGACAACTCCCGATGCATATCTCTGACCAAGTATGAATGTACCAGCGGCCTCCCAGCATTGGATCACCAGTAAGTCATCCTGACTTGAGCTTCATTTTTTGTTTAACGTGCACAATTAATGCTTTTAAACTTAGGTTTCTAGGTGCGGTGCCATACTGCACTGCTCAAACTTTCAAATAGCACTGCTTGGTGTTTAAACTTGACTGCCATCATAAGATGGACTGCCGTGGTGGAGTTTGGAGTTTGGGAACAAACTTCAAACTCTGATGCATTTGTTAAATGCAACACTGGATTTCAAACTCTAGCGCCGCGACAGACTTTAGAATTAGGGTTTCGGGCTTAACTGCGCCGCTTTGGAAAAGTGCACCGTCACAGTGTAGTTTGGGACTTTGAAAGTGCCATTAGGTATGCAGTCCCCCTGTGGGTGATGAAAAAGACACCATCTCTTAATCCATGTTGCGTGTATGAGCCATCAAAGTAAAGTTTCCAGTGGTCATCTATGTTGAGATTGAAGATGGATTCATTTGGAAACTCTGAGATGAGAGGATTCTCTGAATACATAGGTGCTTCCACAAGTTGATCTGCGATTTCCTGACCTTTGATTGCTTTCCACTACACTTATTCAATGTCATACTCTGATAGTATCATGACCCATTTGGCCATTCTTCTGGTAAGCATTACTTTTGACAGTAAGTACTTGAGGGGGTCGATTTTGGTGATGAGTTTTATTTTGTGTGCCAAAATGTAATGTCTGAATTTTTGTGAAGAAAACACTACTGCTAGACATGCTTTTTCAATGAATGAGTAGTTTAACTCATGCCCAACCATTGTTCTACTGATGTAATAGATGGCACTTTCTGTCCCATTTTCATTGTGTTGAGTTAGGAGAGTTCCAAGGGTTGCTGTTGTTGCTATTGTTGCTGACACATATAGGATCAATGGCTTTCTGGGGATCGGTGGCATAAGGACCGATGGTGTAAGTAGATATTCTTTGATCTTATTGAAGGCTTCCTCACACTTTTCATCCCACTTGTACGCTACTCCCTTGTGAAGTAGGTGAGAATAAGGGATTTGTTTATCTACCAGTTGTGCTATGAATCTTCGGATGGATTGAAGCCTTCCTTGGAGGCCTCTCAATTGTTTTAATGTTTTGGGTGCCTCCATCTCAAGGATTTATTTTACATTGGTAGGGTCTACCTTGATACCTCTCATTGACACTATGTATCCTAGCAACTTTCCTGATTGTACGCCGAAGACACACTTCTTTGGATTTAATCGGACCTTGTACTCCTCTAGCCTATCAAAAATAGCGCTCAAGGTTGCTATGTGATCCCTCCTTTTTCTTGATTTGGCTAGTATGTCATCAACATAATCTTTGACAGTTTTGTGGATCATGTCATGGAAGATTAGTGTCATAGCTCTTTGGTAGGTAGTGCCAACATTTTTCAAGCCGAATGACATCATATTCCAGCAGTAAGTCCCCCATGGACAAGTGAAGGCCGTTTTGTGTTGGTCTTCTTTAGCAATCATTATTTGGTTATATCTCAAGAAACCATCCATCAAGGAAAGTATTTCGTGTCCTTCCATCATGTCCACAATCATGTCAATGTTGGGCAATGGGAAGTCATCTTTAGGACATGCTTTGTTTAAGTCCCTAAAGTCTGTGCAGATTTAGATGCTCCCATCTGTTTTTGAAACAGGAACTAGATTGGATACCCACTCGAGGTAGTCAATTGTTAATATGAATCCTATGTCAAGTAGCTTCTTTAATTCCATTTTGAATAGTAGGGCGATCTGAGGGTGCATTTCCCCGAGCTTTTGTTGGATAGGCTTTGCTTCAGGATACACTGCTAGATGATGGACCACAATCTCTGGATTGAGCCCAGGCATGTCTGCATAGATCCATGAAAAATTAACTTGTCTTTCTCTCAAAAAGGCTTCTCAAAGCTCTTGTTCCTCTGATTGTAATGACTCTGCATAGAATGTGATGTGCAGTGTCTACTCTGTTCCTAGGTTGACTGGATTGCATTTTTCTGCGAGGACTGCAAATTTTTCCTGATGGAGAGCTCTGAAAGGAAGATTGAATCCCCCATCATTGGGTGCCTCAGGGAGGTTTTCACTATTGGATGCGTCCTTTCTTTTTACTATTTTTGGTCGGAGAGTGCCATAGTGTGGTTTTCACTCAAGGACCTTGAGATTATTCTTAATTGTTCACTTTTGTGACTGAGGGATTCAATCGTTTCCCCTCTCGCTGTGACATCCTGTATTAGTTGTTTTTAGTTTGATTCTGCCTGTTAGATGCTTTAGTTCACTACGATACTATGTTGTGTATTCTTAGTTATAACTCTGACATTATGTTGTTTTTATACTCTATGGATGATACATTGACGTCCTATTTATCTGGTTGTGTTTCCATGATGTTATTGAGATAGACATATATCTGATATGGTTTATTAGCTTACGAATTTTCATGTGGTTGTTATGTTGAGGTGATTAGTTTGATGATACTGTGATAGATTCATTCATGATGTGGGTTATTGTTTATGACTATTGCTTATGATTTATCTTGCTCGGGTGTGTCAGTGAAGAAGACAGTGTGGCATTACTCATTCGTGAGTACCCTGCTACGCTGCAATTCTTATTCACGGTGTGTTTTCTAACATGAGTATATATATATTTTAACCTTGACGTTTTCCTGCAGACACAGGTACCGGGTACCGGCTCCACCTGCTTGTTAGGTCTGAGTGTACCCTAATTCAATATAAATATGTTGTCGGAGGTATTGACAGGTCCTTTTAAACCATCGTTCGTCTTCGAACGAGTATCTCTGTGTTACCCCGTGCAGCCCAGTTTGTCTTGTCGTGTTCAAATATATATTATTTTGTGTTTGCAAATATAATATTTAATTTTATTAAATGCTTATTAATTTTTTAACCAATGTTAATGATTTAATTTATTAAGTTAAATTAAATAAGTTATTAAATTTATCAGTGAAAGTTATTTCTTTGCAATGTTTTAATTAAAATATTATTATTGCTGATTTAATTGTGCAACTTGTATTATGTGAAATAGATTTTATTAAGGAAAGATATTTTCGAAGAGATAAGAATCTTTGATTGCTAGTTAAAGGTCTGTTATGATATTTAAAAGAATGAGTTGAACTGAATGAGCTATTTACAATGCAAAATGAACTTTCAGTTAAGTTTTGTGATTGAAAGTGATTTGCATGAATTAATATCAAAAGAGGGATTTTGGGAAAGTGTGCATTCACGGGAAGATTTCTTACGGCAGTAGTTTTTAGCAAAATTTTGGTACAGCAATTGTTTCAGAAGAATTTTCTTTAAGATTATGTTTGCAAAGCGTGATTTGAAGTTGGATTGATTGGAATTTCACCGTCGAAGTCTGGAAAATTAATAGAGGAATCAACAAAAGGTTTCAGTTTTCGTTTCAGCTCAATTTCCAGAATAACCAGGTTTTCTTCTTTTTAAGTTTTTGTAAAATTACTTCTTTGAACGTTTGGAAAGATTAATGGTTTTCCAAACCCGCAAAATAAAACAGAAAAATAATTAGAATAGGCAATCATATTTTATATAAAATACAAATTAATGAGGCTGCCAAGAATTCGTGAAATGAGAACTTAGTATTTGTTCTTAGAAATTGAAAACCGAAGTTGAATTCTCCTGAATCTTTGTTGTTTTATTGAAAAGAAATTTAGGCAATATTTAAAAAAAAAAGTTTGATGTTCTTCGTGTTCATGGAATCTTAATTTCAGGATTTTAGCCGTAAACTTCTTTCTTATGGAAAGGGTTTTGTATATTAAAAAAAAATTCTATCTGTATAAATATATGTTTTAAATCTGTGCTGAATTTATATATTTAAACCAAATATACCCATTGACCCCTGGTATCTTGTCTAAAGCTCAAATTTGTGTGATGTCCGTTCCCTGAAGGCAAGTGTTTAACGTGAAAGCTTGTATCAATGAATATTATCAGGATCTGTTCTTTATTGCTGTGCGTATTTCCCTTTTTTAATATCTATACTAGACTATGAAATTGAATTTCTTGTCTTGGATAAGAATTATGAAGTTATATCTCTGAACTCTATAACAGATTTGCGTTCAATCTTCTCTCCAAGATATTTTTTGTATAATCATAAGCTGGAGGATTTATTTGAATTCCTATCCGTATCCATTCCTCCATCATGGCGGATCCTTTTCTTTAAACTTATAAACCTGATCTTTAAAATTTATGTATATTATCACCTTAGATTTGACCACTGGCAATAGGAAACAATATTAATCTTCAGGCATCTGACATAATTCGCATTCTTTGTGCCTATGAGTTTTGAGATCGGTCTTTCTTTCATTAAGGCGTTGAAAACTGTTCAAAAGTTCATAGGATAAATACAAAGAAGATCCATATTTTATGGCGTAGATCTCTTAATAAGGCGTGAGCTTCTGCCTATAATTTGATGTGAGTTACCTGCATGTGTCCATTTGAAATACCTGCGCCTAGTTTTATCTGACATTCTAGTGTTATTTGATTCCACGCCCTCCTAATCTTTTCTGTTCATAATACAAACAAAAGATTCGTCTACTGTTGTGAGAGACTTTAACTACTGCATGTAAATCCGTAAGTGTAATGCATGGCCGTGTATAGGTAGATATCCTCCAGTCGTGAACTTATCAGATTGGTTATTTCTATAGACATTATACCTTCTGCATGCATCTCAAGTTTGATAGTATATGTTCTAAATATCATGTGGGAATATTAAATATTAAGAATGTATTGCATGACATGAATAATGTCGATCTTCAACTAAATTTTGCCATAGTTCTACCTTAATTTTTAAATCTGTATTTAAGCTCAGAGTTATAAGTCACAAATTTGCAGTTAGCGCCTGAGTTAAGATTCTTCATATCTCGTATAAACTTTTATCTTTATAGCCATCTCTGCTCAACTTATTGATAATGGCCCCTGAACTTTTTATCATTCGCTGTTTTGCTTTGATAATATTTATTGACTTCCATATTATAAATTTAGTATATGCGTCTGAAACTCTTCTTCTTCCTCTAATTACTGTTCTTGAAATCAGTGATTAATGTTATTGTGTTTCGAGTAATAGGCTAGAGTAATCTATTTCTTTATTTTTGTCCATGCGTCTTAGAAAGATCTTATAGTTGTAGTATTTGTTTGAAATTGTTTACTCTTAGTCGTAAGCAAACTCTCTTTCTCTTGCAATTTGTCTCATGCGCTGTATGCATGGTGTCCCTGTTTGTACTCAAGTCGTGATAAAAATTCAAGAGTTATCATTTTGTCTTTTGTCAACTCTCTTTGCATGCATAGTTCAGGGCAGTTTCTTGGTAGATAACTATTAAAAAGTTCAACTATTAGATAACTATGAGAAAAGTTTAACTAATAGATAAGATCCTTACTAAGCGTAAGTGTGAGTAAAGTGTGAGTCTTAGAACGAGAAAAAAAGAGGTGACAAAAACTTAAATTATAAGTTATTATGTTTTATTTTATTTATTTTCAAGGTTATTGGATTATTAAAATTTATAGCATTTGTATTGTTTTTATGTTATAAAGTTAGTAAATTCAATTCTTGAAATTATTAGGAATATAAAATATCTATAGATTATTTATTGTGTAAAATCTTTATTCATAGAAATTGGATAAATGTAAATTGTTGGGTGTGTTTACACATAACGTTGAAAATGTTTAATTATATTTCATTAAAACTAGTGAAGTAAGATTTATATTATAAACTCAATACGCTTTATTCTATGTTAACCTCTATAGTTCGTTTATTTGGAAATTTTATTTCATAGAGATTGATTTGTGATAAAAATTAGTTGTGTATACCTTCGTAACGTTAGTGATGTATGTTTCATTTCCTTTAGACTAGGAAAGTGAAAATCACACTGTCAAGTTTATTAAATGTTTATTTATTCGGGGGATATAGCTTGGTATCATTTTGTGGTCTTTTGAAGTGACATCCTAGAGATTGTGAATTGCCCTAGTGAAGGACATAAACATTGAGGTTTTGATCTATGTGCTTGATAGCTACCCCTTGATTTTATGTTTAGTCATGTTATAGAAAGAGTGGCTTGCGGTAGGGGCCGAAATCCGTAAGTGATTGTTTGGGTAACCTATCGTAGGTGTGTTAATTCAGTGAAAACCTAACTAAAGAATTATGGGTTGGGAAGTTATAAACATTAATTCAGATAAAAGTGTGCCTCGCCTATTGTCTTAACACTCGTTCAGGTTGAGAAAAGGTTGAGAAGGCCTAGAATGGCAAGTCGTCATCTTGTCCTCTTGAAAGATGAAGTGACTCCACATTGGTCTGCATAGGGGCCGAGAATCAGTAGAGGCTACCAGGGTAACTCTTGGAGAGAGGGCCGGTAGTCTAGGAAGATTCACCAGGGTAACCTATCCCGACGATGCGATGACACTCTTAGTCTATATCATGATGGTGTTCTTTGTGTTCAGATTTATTTTGATGTGTTGTGTTATTGAGGTTTTATCTGCTATGATTGTTAACGTTATGTCGTGATGTGATTTGTAAACCCAGTAAATGTTATGTTCTGTCTTCTTTGCTTGTGGACCTGTCATTATCTCCTAGCACGGAGGGAGTGGACCTTTGGGTTCCACGTGGTCGGGAGGAAACCGTGCTCTATCTTCCTTATATTTTCATGCAGATGATCCTAAGCTTGCAGCTAGTTCCAGTTACTTCTTTGTTCGTGACTGATGATGTAGAGCTTGTTCATGGATAATTGAGCCAGATGTTAAATGAACACTATATGCTTTGTAAAAGTTACCTCTTGTATAAGAGTGTTTATATTGTACCATCTTTGGATGTATTGAGATTTATTAAAAATCTCTCTAGTTGTAATCTGAACCTTTGGATTCTCGAATGTAATAAGTCTTGTAAACTGAACCATTCTTGGTATTTAATTTGTATTATGTTTATGATAACGTGTTGAGTTTATGTGTAAGGTTTAAGTAACGTCGTCTTGGAAACCTTATGGAAATTGTGTAAATAAAATATCTTTTAAAAAATAAAAAATTGTTCGGTTAACTTTACTCTTTACACTTTGTTATAACGGTATCCAAGGCGGGGCGTTACATTTTCACTCAAGGACCTTGAGATTATTCTTAATTGTTCACTTTTGCGACTGAGGGATTCAATTGTTTCCCCATAATATGCATGTGTATCCAGATCGATGATGAACCCTGCTTTGTGATCCCCATAAGGAATATTATCCCATAGTCCCATGAATTTTGAGAGGACCTCATCATTTTTGAATGTGTCCAGAATTGGTGGTCCTCATTGGTCATAATCGATGAGTTGCGGGTAGACTAGACAGATTTCATGGTTTTTATTTTTAGACTCATAGGATAAGGTGTTAATCATAAGGAGTGAGGAGTTATCAAAAAGCATTGGTATATCAGTTATTGTATCTTCCTCATCATCGCTACTACTATAGACATCAATTATGTCAAAAGTAAAATTATCTATGATGCGGCCAGTGGATACAAGTAAGCAAAGTTCAGCTGGTGTTGGTTCACGGGGAGTCTTGACTGCTTTAACTGGGGGACATTGCCCACATATGGTTATACTTGGAGGGGTACATCCGAGGCCAACATTTCTCATTTGCATCTCAGGAATGAGGGGTATTATAAGCTTGTTTTTTTTCCCCAGTTTTTGGTTTCTGTCATAGCCCATTGCAAGCATCATTTGCAAACCTTTGCTTCTGTCGTCCATTAGTAGATTAGCTGCTAGTCTATTATCTTGGTATAGGAGATAAGATGGGTCCTCCTCTATGACTTCTTGGCCAATATATCCCCAACTTCTGAAGTTGGGATATTCTTCAAGGGATGTTTGAGATGTGGAGGCTTCATTTGATTGCGAACGTCCTCGTGATCTAGGAGATTGTGGTAACTCTCCTACCACAAAGGAATTTTTGGGAATTGTATAGTTTCCACAACCATTGTCCTAGATGATGAATTTGATATTGAAGATGGTGGGGATGGTGAGAGTGGTAGGTTTTTTTATTGCAAAAGTGGAAGTGAGAGTGGTTGGATCAATCTACGGTGTTTATGGTCCTTCATCATTTTTAGGAACTTGAGGGATTTTGTAGTATTTTCCCTCTAGGTTCTTGCAGTAAGATAATGGTTCAGGATCTCCATGGATGGTGACCTCTTGTCCTTCGTATGTGAATTTTACACATTGATGGAAGGTTGATGCTACTGCTTGCATTGCATGGATCCATGGACATCCCAGGAGAATGTTATAAGGCAAGTCAAGGTCCATGACCTAACAGGTAGTTTCCATGATAGCTGGCCCCACTTGAATAGGGATTTGAATTGTGCCTTAGGTCACTCTTTCTTGATCATCATACACTCTGATTATAATACCTTTTCCTTTGTTGATGGAATCCTCTGAGATTTTTAGGTTCTTAATGAGCTTGAGGGAACAAATATTCAAGCTTGCACCTCCATCCACCAAGACTTGCTTGACTTTATTTTTATGCACTAGGACCTCTAAATGGAGTGCACGATTATGAGATGGTTGAGCAGGAAAGTCTGGTCAGAGACTGCAAGGAGATTCAAAGTGACGATGTTTCTGACCATAGCTTGGAATTGTTCTGCATCAAGATCTGTGGGGACGGTTGATGAAGCCAATGCTTCTTTAAGGATTTTCTTGTGGGCGAATGAAATTTTCAACAACTCCATGATGGAGATTTGTGTTGGGGTTCTTTTCAGTTGATCAAGGACATTATAACCATTGGGAACAGATCTGGGGTTGGGTGTGGGTGCTTTGTTTGGCTGAGATGGTCCTACAATGGTAATTTTGTTGCCTCTTGTGGAGACTCCACAATCAACATGGGCTCCTTTGATGGTAATAGTAGCACAATAATCATCTAGGGATGCGATGACATGGTCTTATATATAATTGACACTTTTGAATGTTCCCTTCCCCTTGTTGTTGTTATTGTTGCCTTTATTGTTGTGGTTAGGCATTAGATTCGTGTATATTTTGAGGTTCTGATTTCCTGTTGGTTGTTCTACATTTATGATTTTTTGACCAATGAGGTCTTGGACTAGATTCTTTAACCTAATGCAACTATTAGTGGTGTGCCCTTTGATTTTGTGGAAGTCACAGAGCTGATTTTCATTGTACCATAGAGGTTTAAGATCTGGTTCTTGGTAGTTCTCATAAGTAGGAGCTTTGATGAGGTTTTTCGTTTATCGATTTCTTCATGATGACCTCGAGTGGTTCCCCAAGGGTAGTGTACTTCCACTTGGGGGAGTTCTTGTTTCGCTGGGGTGGTCCCCTTTGATCGTTGACATTATTGATCACTTGATTGTTTGGTTGTTGTGTTGTGTTCGTTTGATGGTTTTTTTGATGATGGTTTTGGATTTGTTGTGGTGGTGTGGGTGTGTTTTGCTGAGGGGCACTGATGACAACTTTGGAATCGATGAATCCATCATTGGTAACATTTTTGTTTCTTTCCCATGTGCGGGGTTTTTCATTGTAATTGGTGGGTGGGGGATTGTTCTATTGTTCAGGATATGCAGTTGATCCTCCAGGTTGTGTCATAAGGGCTCGTTCGATGCTGAGTGCCTCGGGAATCAACTGGTCATATGTGGTGATTCCTTGGACTTTAGGATGGAATTCTAGGGCTCTGTCGAGGTTGGATATGATAGTGCACACTTGTTGTTCCTCAGGCATGGCCCATTTGCTCTGATTGGCCTTGGATCGCCATCGTTGTAGCAATGAAGCAAGTGATTCATTCTTACCCTGTTTCAGAGCTGATAGTTCCTATAGAATGACATCCATAGCGATATTGCATGCGTAGTTTTTTATGAATGCGTCTATGATTTCTTAGAATGTCTTGATGCCTGTAGGTAGGCGAGAGAACCATTCCATGGTGTGGCCAGCCAAACTCCTAAGAAATAGCCGCATCAGATAGGTATTGTCATACGTGACTTCCATGCAATGAACTTGGAATTCCCTGATGTGATCTTCAGGGTTTCCCGTCTCATGGTATTTGTCAAATTTGGGGATCTCGAATCCCTTTGGGATGGTTTCATTGCAAGGCTCCTGTCAAATGGATAAGGGCACAAGTTGCTAGGGGATTTTCATGGTTCACCCTTATTGAAGATCGAGCACTTGTTGCGAGAGCAACTTGATTTGTGTTTTTACATTGTTTTGCAGATTAGGGGGTGGAATGAAAGTGTTTTGAGGTGGTTCAACTATTGGTGGGATTGGCGGATTGGTTGGTATGTTGATGGATGGTGTTTTCATATTCTACTGAGCAAAGTATGATTGCAATTACTATTGTACCAACAATGCTTGTTGTTGGTCTTGTTGTTGTTGTGCTATTAGTGCCTGATGTTGAGCTTGCTATTCTACTTGTTGTTGCACCAACAACGCTTGTTGTTGCACCGACAGCGCTTGCTGTTGGGAAGCTAATCGAGCTGCTTCCTTTTGTTCTTAGTATTGTTTGAGCACTTGCTGATATGCTTGGTGCTGAGCTGCTTGTTGTTGTGCAAGATACTGTGCTTGTGCTTTTGCTTTTGCTTGCACTTGTGCTTGAGCTTGTGCTTGTTGGGATTGATATTGAGGCTGGGCTTGAGCTTGAGCCTATGCTTGGGCCTGAGCGACAACTTGTGCAATCTGTGCGGCTTGAGCGACTTGTGCAACCTGAGTGGCTTGATGTTGTTGTTGCAATAAGGCTTGGGATTATGTAGCCTACTATGCTTTTTGTGCTTGCAATGCAGCTTGGGAAGCTTGAGCAGCTTGTGCGGCTTGTTGTTTTTGTACTTGCTAGAGTGCCTTTTGATAGGCAACTTGCTGAGTGAATTGCAATGCAATATTATATTGGCTTGATGTATTGGAGATTGGTGGTGGTGGTGGTGGTGGAGGTGGATTTGAAATGGTGCTTGTTGTGGTGATGAGAGGCACTATTGTGTTGATGGTTGGTGTTTGAGTGGTAGATGGTGTGATCAATGTGTTTGGTCCTTGAGAGACCATGTTTTGAGATGTTAGGGGGGTGGTTGATGATGTGATGGTTGTAGGTTGTGTTATTGGGGTGATTTCCATTTGTTGTTGCGATATTGATGACAAGCTTTGAGGATTTGATATGGTACTTTGATTGATGCTCGGTGGGTTGATCTAATTGTGTTGATTGATGCTTGGTAAGGGTGGAATTCCTAAACCAAGAGGTGATGCAGATATTGATGGTAATGGTGGAAGTGGTGGGAACGTAAGTGGAAAAATTGCTTGGGGGAATGATGAAGATGTAGTGTCAAAGATGCCCCCTGGTTCGAATATATCATTCTCTCCTTGTGAGGTTATGGGGAGAGAAGTTTGGGGTGTTGCATGGAATGATGATGATGGATTGAATGTGGGTCATGAAAGGTGAGAGGGACATATGGATGTAATTGGTTTTGAGGTATGGATTGTCCCAAGATGGTATTCACATCCAAATCCTGATTGTTTACAAGGGGATGTGTTTGCAATGTATTGAGAAATGCACTTCCCTTATTAACAATGGGTTGCGTTGGAGCAATAGATGATGTAATTTGGGGGATGTTTTGAGTGATACTTTGGAATGGAAATGTAGATGAGATGGGGATGGTGGATGGGATTTGGGGCATGACCCCAAAAGATGGCTCCATAATAGTGCTCAGATTGAAATCAAAGGGGAGTTTAGCCCCTTGCTTTGCTAATTTGAGCATGTATAGTGAAGGATTGAGTCTCATCATGATGTTGATAATTTTATGATTCTCTGGATTTTGAACCATTTCAATGATTTCCTCATGTGACATTCCAAAGGGGTTGTTGGTAAGATCCTCTACTTGAACTTCCTCTTGTTGATTTGATGATGAAGGAAAGTTAGTTAAAGTGTTGCTTGATCCAACAAGATTTATTTTGGAATTTTTTTGGCTTAGATCACTCGAAGTGGATGTTTCTTTGTTGGCTTCCATGTTCCTCTTGTGTTGAGATCTAGTTTGCACCATAAAATAGGGATCAATTTTCAAGAATATGGGAGATGAATCTCTAATTCTTTGGATTGAGCTAACTTTAGGTATAAAAGAGAAAATTTAGGATGATTTGAGGATCAAAGGTAATATGATGGGGATAATGTAAAAGATAGATGATGTGGATGTTTGATCTCTTGAGAAAACTTGAGGGGATGCTAGAATTTTAGGACTTTTTGGATTTGTTTGGACTTTGATTTTGGATTTTGATTTTTTGGGTTGACCTTGACTTGATTTTTGGTTTGCTTTGATTTCAGATTCTGAACAAATAGACCTTAAGACGTTGGATGATTATCTAGGGGGTAGATTTTCTCAAAGGATGACAATTTTGAAAATGTGTAGGAAGAAGGATGCATCTACCCACATGTATTCAAACAAGATGATAATTTAACCAAGCATATGAAGAAGGATGCATCTACATATACCTAGCTAAACAAGATGGTTTGATAATTTGACTAAGCATATGCAAAAGGATGCATCTACACATACCTAGCAAAAAATGATTTGATGTTTTGATTCAAAGATGTCAAGGATTTTGCTTCAAGGATTGGATGATTTTTTATTTTTTTGCCAAAAAAAAGTCTAGCATGGAAGATGATTCCAAGATTTTTCAAAAGTTGATGGTGAGGTGATTTTGGTTTGATGTTCAAGGATGGATGAAAGGTTTGATTTTGATCCTAAGTTTACCTAAAGAGACACTTGTTTACTAGACATCGATCTTGAAGAACATGCTTTTCTCTAGACAAGGTGTTCAAATTCACGAAAAAGATTGGGATTCTGACAATAATAAAATGAGTACAATCTGGGATTGTTTCTTGAGGCTTTCCTATAAAAATTAAAAAATAGTCTTCATCTGAATTTGTATAGCATTGAGAGACACTTTTGGTGATCTTTTGGACTAAGAGCTTTTTCCTTCGGTTTCTTGATCTTGATCTTGCGTGAAATCATTGGGGACACATGTGTGGGGTCCAATTGTTTTTAGTCTTTGCTTAATGACTTTGTTTTACCACAAACACTTCTTTGATTAATTTTTTTAAACTAGATGCCCAATGTCTCAACTTCTTCTCATTCCACAAGGTATGCCATGTGGAACTTTGATGAAATCAAGGCAAGGGTTACCTATTGTTTAACTTTAGCAAGCAAATTGAGATATAATTCAAGTGTTTAGAAACCTCTAAGGATAAAATCCCAAGGGCAAGCAATAACACATGAATTTGGTCAATTGCATTTGCTTCCTAAAGGGTTTGAAGTTTTGAGGACAAATGTTAAATGTTTGTTTCCAAATGTTTTTGAACAAGCAAAGTGTTTTGTAACCAAGAACAAGCACAATCCTATGGATATGAAAGACTGTATTTGTTGAGTCCCCACTTGGACAAGTCCAACTACACTTATTTTTAGTGAATGGTTAGATGCTTGACCCCACTGGCTCCCCTCCATGACACTCACTTATATGGGACAGCCAAACATCAACACCCATGAAACTCCCATGGCGTACTTTCCATTTCTACTAAAAATCGTAAAAGTGTGGGGCGGCTTCAGAATGACCGTTCTTGCACCAACAAATAGATAGGGATTTTGGCCTTTCTACAACAAGGGTTTTAATTTAGACTTTCCGTTCGTAGGAGTTGACCCAATGTGGAAAAATACCATTACTGCCCTTCTCGTCGGAGCCAACCACATGATACTGGCCTTTGTTCCAGTACCCACTTTTATATCCTAGCTGGAAATACTCTTGGCTTTAGAGTGTTACCGGTTGGGTCATTCCCTTGGGTGAGTACTTTTTCCCACAAGGTAGACCCTCTAAGATAAACAAAAGTGAGCAAACATATCCGTAACTCGATCGATCTTTGTTGAAAAACAAAGAGAGAATACTCTCAATAGGTTTGGCTCACACTCGCAAGATGTTTTGTTCAATTTTAGTTCCCTAAATGAAGTGTGGAGGCAATCACTTTATCCCAACTTAAGACCACCCAAAATCCTTTTAATTCTCAAGATTTCCATGAGGCACGAGAGAAGCTCATATGTATTTTCAATGATGTTAGTTTAAGTAAGAAATTGCAAAAACAAAGTAGCACATGTTCTTTTTAATCCCACAAAGAAATAGTGACTTCTTATTTTATAGCACCAAAGGAAATGTGAAAATTTTACTTGTTCAATTGTTAGCCTCAAACGAAATCTAGTGAGTTTGTGTCCTATAGTTCATTTTAAGCCCCTTTTGTAACAAGAAATTAAAGTGTTCTTTTTAGAGCCCAAAAGGAAACTAGTATGTCCTAAGCATGAAAGATAACAAATTTTCCTTAAGAGGAATAATGAATCCTCTAAGAGTGTTAAACAAACACTAGAGTGTTCAAAAACACTTGGTATTATGAGGTGATGTCATTATGCTTCTTTTCCTCTTCACCTTTGAACCAACCAATCTATAAGAAAACCAGTTAGGTTCTACAAAAATAGAAGTCAGGACATCAACAAATAGACCAAATAATCAGAATTTGAAAAAAAGTACGTGTCATAAATTAATTCACTTTCTACTTCCCTCTAGTAGTGCAACCCATGAGGGTGTCAGAGTTTGAAATTACCAGCGGTGTTGTATAGTGCCACTTACTAATCAACATCGCTCTATAGGCAGAACAATGAGCATGAAGGCATCGCTATTTGGGTCAGCGGTGTAGTTTGAGATTTGAGAAGATTCCAGCGGGCGAAAATGACACAATAACGCTATTTGAAATTTTGAATTCTGGGTGGGAAGTAAGGGGCGTCACAATTTGGAATTTGTAGTGGTGTGATATAGCGTTGTTGGGTTCCCAACGGTGCTAAACAATGATGCTGAGCTTCCAGTGGTGGAGTTTCCTGTAGGCATAGAGACAACAAGAAAAACATGAAATTTGATGAAAAAACATGATTATATTTTCAATCAAGCCCTCCTAGCGCCAAAATGTGAACTAAGATTCCCAACTTGCACAAACACAAGAAAAAAACATTATATTAGATCAAATGCAAGTTAGTATCATGGTTCCCCAAGAAATCCATTTAAATTGCAATGAAAAGGAGATAAAATGAAGAACATAAACAAACATAAGTGCCAAGAAATACTAAATCCTATTCAAATGCAATGCAAACTCTTGATCTCTTGGGGGAGTTGGTGGCAATTTGATGTGGCAATTGGCCCTTTCCCAACTCCTATGCAAGCTTTGTTGATTGGCGATGAAGAGTAATCCACTTTGTTGATGATTGATGAGTGCTCCAAGGTAAAATCTGCATAAGGGTATGTGCAGGATCATGGTATGCCAAACAAGCCCTTAAGTGGCAATGAAAATTCAGAACAATTAGAGTTAGGCAACTTGATGTAAAAATTTGAATAAGTTATCTATATTATTTCAAAAACATGTAAGAATAGATTCTATGGGAAATTGAATGTAGTTTCTAAACTACTAGGTTTATTTTTTTAAAAAACAAAATCTATTTGGTGAAAATTTAAAATTTCAATGCAGTATTACTTAAATTTCAGGAAAAAATTCAGAAGTAGGTGTATGTCTGACCACCCTAACCATAATAAAATGATAATATTTTTTTATGAGATTTTATATGTAAGTAGAGGACTCCTATGTCCGATGCATACATATTTTTTTTGTAATTTTTTCCATGTAAATAATTAATTATGAATTTTTTATTACAACTTTTTAGAAATATAAAAAACTCGTGATAAGTTCCGGGACCACCTTAACTTGGTCAAAATTTCATGAAATTCAATTTTCTTTTTTAATCCTATAGTATGCAAAGCATAGAATGTGACGCGATGTTTGGATTCAAAAATATGATACCGCTTTTGAAAGTTATAAATGTTTTACAACTGCCTATCAATCGTGCCTTTTGGTCATAATTCTTAGTAGAAAATAAATAATAATAATCTATTAAATTCCAAAATAAAACATAATTTATATTGGCAAAAAGCTGGACAATCTCCTCTACAAACCCTCTTTTCTATTTTATCAATTTTGGCTAAAAATAAAGTCGCCACCACAAGTTCGAAAAACAGCAAGTCATAAACATTTTTGTGTTTACTTTTTTGTGATCGTATCTCCCTAACCAAAAACCAAAGCAAACCTGAGCCTATTCCCTAGGCAATGAATTTTGTGTCAGACATATCGGATATCCGATTCAAATCGGATATCCGATTTAAATCGGATATCCGATATGTTAACATAGCATTTTAAAAAATGTCAAGACTTTATAACATATTCAATATATCTCATTTGTAGTTTATAGTTTATTTTAATATATTTAGTTTATAATATACGATTTGGTTTATATATGATTTTTAAATAGTTCATAGTTTATAGTTTATGTTAATATATCTAGTTTAGAATATACAATATTATTTATAATTTAATATATATAATCTCTTACAAAACTATATAATATATAATATATTATATTATTTTGTATAATATGTTTAAATATTAAATTTCTAT
>VDFB02144307.1:126942-184318 GCA_007258455.2 Sequoia sempervirens
CAACGATGTCATAGTAATGCTATAGTCATTTTCTAATTTAAAAATTAAACTTGGTTGTTCTATTTACTGTAGTTTTAGTTATCATTTCAAATTATTGTCAATTGAAGTTTCTTAGAATTTTCTTAGGTATGTTTCTTTGTTATCTAATTGGTGGAATAGTTTCTATTGGATAAAAAGGAGTGCCATTCTTAGTTTGATTATATAGGAGTAAACCTTACTTTTATTAGGATTCCTTATGTTAGATTAAATGATGAAGACGACATCATAAATGTGATGTCGTCAATTTTAGATTAACTTGGCACTCAATTTGCATTTGTTAGTAGTTGCAAGTAAAAAAGAGTTTAGTTGTGTTCATTCTAGCTGGTTATTTTAATTGGGGCATGACACAAATCTTTGGTTTTTATTCATTATAGAAGCAAAAAAATATATACCTCCATTTGCCTCATGATCTCTCATCATCAAATAGTCTTTTTGGGCATCATTATGGAGCGAAGGCTTAAATGTGTGTTCAAAATCCATCATAGATTGATCCTATTTGTAGTAAAATGGATGTTGGGAGATGAATTTTGGTGGTTGATCACAAGTATAGGGTAAACTCTGATGTTTCATCTTTGTTTTTGTCTTCTTTGTTGTATGCCAAAGAATCAACATATTATGTGAAATCTCTCTGTAAGGTGTTGATAAAAAATATTTCTTGGGGGACTTGGATGAGGTTTTGGAGATCGTTGGTATGGGTTTAGGCATTCCCCTTGCTTTTTATTTTACCTAAATTAATGGAGCCAAGAACCTCGGTGGAATGATTCCCTCTATTGTTTACTTCCAAAAACATAAATTTAGCTCAACAATATGGATGTAGTGCCTATGAATGGAATCAAGTGGTTAATGGAATTCGTCAATGAAGAATAGCTTAATTGGAGGTTGAAAGCTCATGAGTAATGTCTAGTTTCCCTGTATTGTCAAAGTTCATACAAATATGTAAATTTATATAAACTCTACCTATTTATAGGGCTAGTAATAGACTTCAATTTCATTGTTCACTAGAATGGAGTCTAGTATTATGGTATAGTATAAATGGGTAGTTAGAATAGGAATTGAGATCTAGTTTGTCATGTTATGGATACCTGGGTCCAAACAAGCTATGGCTCTTTATAGACAATGTAATACTCTTTTGTATTAAAATACAAATAGGAGAAACCCCCATGGATGTAATTTACCAACCCAAAAAATGAAAAATATATAATTAATTGAATAAATAGAAATTTATTCAATCAACTATAGAGAAAATGGTCAGGTGATGTCTTGATTATAACTGAAATAATGATGTATCATTTTTAGGTGTTTATATTCTACCCCTCTTTAAGATGGTATTATGAAGAAGCATCATTTCAAAGAAGAGCAAAACATAGTGCTTGATTGGATGAGAAGATTATAATAAAATGATTAGATTAGGAAAGATATCTAGTCATTTAGATGATGAGTGACTTGAAGGAATAATGATAGGGATGATACCCACTTGAGAGGACATGCAAGTTTATAGAACATGAGTGTGCTCTCAAAATGGATTAAACCATTAGGATTTGGTGTTGTACACCATTGCATAAAATGATTTACTATAATGTTGTAATTAAATAATTATTTACTTATGGTACATTTAGGAGATGTGTTTGGCCACACTAGGTAATTATTTGGGGCCACTTTTAATGTTGTATTATAACATTGGGTCATTATTTTATGTCTAGGAGACATATGATAATGATTTAATATTTAGGGAAAGTATTTAATAATGTGAAAACTTAGTAGGTCCGATATTAAATGAGGGTTCAATGGTTTTTTTCTCACATGGTTTTGTGGCACATGGTTTTATCTTACCACTTGGTTGTATCTGTGTGAGTTTGAGTATATGATGTAGGAGCATCCCTGGTTGTAAAGCAATCTTGTATCAACCAAAAATAGTTCTTTTCTTGCATTGCATTCAGTAGTTCATTCTGGAAAATTTTAGGTCATATCATTGTTTCTCAACTAGCGGAGTAGGATATAGCATCTACACATCAACCTCTATCACATATCCAAATTTTAGATCATTTGCAATTGTCTGTTGAAAGTTATCACTCTTAAAGTTTCACTATGTTACCAGTCAGAGAATTTTGGGTTGAACTATTCCAAATTTCTTAGTGCGAACCTATTCCAAATTGTGGGGGGCTTAATTGGGCATCATACAAGTGTCTTGGGTTTGTTGAGACCTATCTTGAAGATTCACAAGTCAATTCATTTCACGTGGAGCTAATTCTTCATATCTTAAGGAAGACATTCATATATGATCATTCATCATGTTATTAACCCTTGTGGCTGACGCGAACTTATCTTGGAGCTCGAGCAACATACTTACAAAAGCATTGTAATCCAGTGAAGATCATTCAAGTTCTAGATCAATAGTTTGAGGATAGGAGTGAGATACATTTTATTTCGCACAAAACCCTTCAGGGGCATGTATTAAGGCCTATTGGCTAGTTGAATTGTTGAATCCCTTGTGGAAAGGCCTATGAACCCTTGTAATTCACCCTTGTGGCCAATGTTGCATGTAAACATTCCATATCAATGAAGATTCATGTTTGCATATCAATTTTCTGTGTTGTTTATGCTATGTTGACTCATTGAGCATGACAGACTGTTCCTTCTAGGACCCTCCTACCGTGACTGCACCAAGTGGTATCAGCTTGAATTTTCATTAAAATAAATTTTATAAATTAATTATTATATTTACAAACCCCCTAATCAAAATACACCCAAATCATTAAAAAATAAACATATAATTTTTACCTTTACAACCCTAAAACTTATTTGTGATTTTTTTATTTTTTACTTATTCTTTAAAAAAACACTATTAAAATTTCACATTAAGGAACATTGAAAATAACATTGGAACATTGTTAATCGTAAAAACACAAGAAAATGTGGGGACAAAAATAAACAACAAAGAAGCTCCTTGACTCGCCATACATAAGTTTAATGATCACATAAACAATAATGAAGCTCGCCATACATAAGTTCAATGATCACATAAACAATAACAAATCTCACCATACATAATTTCAATGCATTTTAGATAGAATTGCCCTTATTTTGGTTACTTTCTCAAAAGATGACTTTGAAAGAAAATCTCTGATCTTTCTTGAATCACCGAATGGAGATGAACTAGATTTCTTCAAGTTTTTTCCTCGCCCGTCAACCACAATTTGATATTCGTAGAGTTTTGGGCTATGAATCGAAGCAATTTCTTCCTTTTCTTTTTGTTGGGATTGTTGACTGGTGCGATCATAAATATGTCTGATTTTTGCTGGCTAATTTTTGCAGATTTGTTTTTTATAAACTTGGTGTTGAAGAGCGAAAAGACTTGGTGCCAAAAAAAAATTAAAACAAAAACAACAAAAAAAACATACTAAAATTGTTGACAGTGTTTTCCAAAAAAATATTAAAATAGAAACAACAAAAAAATACTAAAATTGCCTGCAGTGTTTGGAAAGAATTATGTTTTATCCACATAAAATTGCAGTTGTACATTTTCACGTTCGAACAATAGTTAACTCAAAAGGTGAAGGAGTGAGCAACAGTTTAACTCACTGAAAAACAGAGATAAAGTGCAGTTATGGATGTCCATGTCATCCATGCTTCTGGTGCATTTATGGGGTTGGATAGTCGTTTCCCAAGTGAACATCCTTTTTTTCTTAGACTACAAGAATCGGGTAGCACGACCCCATATAAACTATAGTGCACCTGGTAAACTTTTTAACGTGACCGGCGGTGCTGGCGCGACACGCCCTCTAGTACCACGAGGGTGGGGGAGACTAGACCTCGTGACCAACCTCCTGCAACATGAAATATTTAGCCAACTGAGCTAGGGCCCCAACCCCAAGTGAACATCCTTTGAGCATAAGGGATATCTTTGAATTAAAACTCAAACATGTCATTTCGTGCTCGCTTCATGTTTATATACCTTTTCCAAAATTCTTATTGTTATAGCGATGTATATGGGACATAATTGCATATGGAGGGAGACTTACTAGTGATACTCAATTTGCAATGCTTCGATGCTCTTTTCCTTGGGTATGTACTTGCATCACCTGACATGTCATACATCTCAACTATTCCATCAAATGTGTTCGATTCAACCAAAATGTCGTTTGAAGCATGTTCAAAACTATCATAGAATTTTTTTTGTATTTCTACATCATTGTATACATGTTCTTTATTGAAAGTTACTCATATGAAGACTCAATTGTCACTGCATTTTAGAAACCACAACTTTCATACTCTGAGTGTATTCAAATTACCAAATCATCCTTTTTGAGAGTGAGCTTTTATTTGAGTGGAATTCTCTAATGGGATTATGATGATCAGTAGGGTTCATAAATGGCAAGAAAATATTTGGCATTAGACACCATAGGTTTAACTAACACTTGATAGGGGAAATTTTAAATTTTTGATGGTCCAAAAATGAGGGTAACAAACATCACATCAGGGAAAATACTAGGATACATTAAATCCTGAAGAGGTATAGAAGTGGATCCTGCTAAGGTTAAAGAAATCATGGAAATGTCTCCACCAAATACTTTGAAACAACATTGTAGTCTTCAAGGAAAACTTCAGTCCATCTGAAGGGTCATAGCTCAGCTAGCTGACAAATGTTTTCCTTTTACACACCTACTTCACAAAGATGTTGCCTTTAAATAGGATGATAAGTGCCAAAAAACTTTCCAAAAAATAAAGGATTATTTGGAACCACCTCCTATCTAGATGCCTCCTCTACTAGAAAAACTAATGAAAGCGCAGTATACTACATTAGTTGTACACTGGTAGACTATGAACTAAATTACACACCAATTGAGTGTTCTTTTTTAGCTGTTATCTTTACATCACAAAAGCTTAGAAACTATATGCTTAATTAAAAATTCAAGCTCATCTCAAAATTAGACTCGCTAAAATATTTTTGTCAAAAGCAATCAAACTGGTAGAATGTCAAGATGGGTCATGATCCTTAGAGAATTTGACATAGAGTATGTTGATAGAAAAGAAATAAAAGGACAAGTGATAGGGGATCAGTTGGTTGAGGCACCTATTGATGATCATAATCCTTTGATATCAAAATTTCTAGATGAGAGAATCCTTTTAGAAAATAAAACAAATGGATGGAAATTATACTTTGATAGATCTCACACCCAACATGGATCAGTAGCTAGAATTCGCTTTATTACACCTCAAGGAGATTGTGTACCCAAATCATACAAGATAGCCTTTCCTTGTACCAACAACATAGTAGAGTACAAAGCATTGATTATAATACTAATAATGTTAATTCAATGGAAAATCAAGGAACTACAAGTCTATGATGACTCACAACTAGTAATCAGACAAGTTAATGATGAGTACTAAACTAAGAAAGATAAATTGCTTCCCTATAAAAGGATGGTAGACAACTTCAATCAATATTTTCTAGTCATCCTCTTTGAACAAATACAAGGATCAATAACAAATTTTGTGATTCCATGGATACCATTGGGTCTCTTCTCACATACCACAAAACAACCATAAAAGTAAATTTCTCATGGAATAGTTGCTCATACCCATGTTCGATATCCCAAAATTTGAACTCATGTGAAAAATTGTTGGTCCTCATTCACCATGGAATCAAGAAATTTATGCATATCTCCAACATGGAACCATACCTTCTAACTTCACTTGCAACCTAAATAAATTTTTTATCTGACATTTCGCTCGTTTTACTATCCTTGGCAATACTTTATACTGAAAAAGTATCAAGGGAAAATTACTTAGATGTCTTAACCTTGAAGAGGCATTATTTTCCTTGCAGGAAGTACACATAGGTGTTTATGGGTTGTATTATAGTGGACCCAACCTAGTCAGGAAGCTACTAAGGACTAGATACTACTGGCCTACGATTGAATAGGAAGCTAATCAGTTTTCCAAGAAATATCTTTAATGTCAACAACATAGTGATCTTATTCATTCCCCAACACATGAATTACATCCAATCACTACACCATGACCCTTCTCACAATGGGGACTCGACCTCATAGGAAAAATATCCCCCATCTCATATAATGACCATAAATTCATTATTATTTCCATTGAGTACTTCAGAAAGTGGATAGAATCCATACCCTTAACCTACATCACAAGCAAACAAATAGCTATAAATTTATTCTAAACTATTTGATTTGTCGATATGGAATACCTCAAACCATAATCACCGACAATGGAATACCTTTCAAAAATTAAGATTTTTGAGATCTTTGCATGCTAAGTTTCATATCCAACACCACTTTTCTACCCCTAGGGAAACATTTAGGTAGAAGTGTCTAATAAAACCATTCTCAAGATACTAAAAAAGAAAGTTAATGATGTTGATCGTGACTAGAACCTTCAATTAAATAGATAGCCTTTTGGGCCTATTGAACAAGCATCCAAACACCCACAGGAACTAATCCATTCTCCTTAGTCCATGGCACCAAGGCCATCTTACCTATTGAGGTTGACATTCATTCCTTATGGGCATCTCTATAGAATTTTGTCAACAACAAAGAATATCAGGTATATAGACTACAAGAGCTTGAATTGTTATATGAAACATGTTTGATAACAATCAACCACCTTCAAACATATAAAAACCATATTTGATGTAGCTATTAAGAAAATCAAGAACAAGAGCTTCCAATTGGGTGGCCTAGTACTAAAAGAAAACCAAAAGAATCCTCTTAATCAAGAGGTTAAAGGAAATTTTGAACAGAATGGGTTGGGTCTATTTGTGGTCATTGCAAGCTATGGCTCATAGGCATATTAGTTGGCTACCCCTAAAGGAGAACCTTTAGCAGAACCCATAAACAACAACCATCTCAAGAAGTTCTACACCTAGCCTATTGACATATCCTAGCCAAAAATTTAATTTATTTTTTTAAATTGAAAAAATTGAAAAAAATAAAAAATATTAAAGAGAAATAAATCATCATTTAAGTGAAAACCACTTTGATGGTGCTTCTAGGATAGGTACCATGGCAAAAACCTAGTAAACATGCACCATGTATGAATAATTTATGTTGCATCATCTATCGAAATCTCTTCTCCACTCATTCATTTTATTCATCCTTCTTTTCATCTATCCATTTATTCGCTTCACAATAAAATGTTTGTTCAACCATGGTTTGATCACTTGCTAAGTGTCTAACTTTCATCGCACCACCATTATCCCCATTCGCATCATTCCACTTGTCCATAATAATGCAATCCTAGACCTAACTAGGGGCATCCTCCTAAACCTAGTAATCATATTGGATTCTTATTCCTTTCTCAAGTCTCACATAATCTTAAAAATCCAAAAACATGGAAAAATATCTTGGAAAATACAAGAACATCCAAATATCTCAAAAAATCCAAAAACATTCGAATAATTTCAAAAATCCAAAAAAACATCCAAATATCTACAAAAATCCCAAAATACCCAAATATCCCAGAAAATCCAAAACCATCCAAATATCCTAAAAATCCATAAACATCCAAATATTCCAAAAACATCAAAAGCAAATGCAAAAATATCAAAAAACCCAAAAAATAGCCTCAAATAACCTTTGAAAGCACAAAAACATTTCAATTTTTTTTTTCAAAAATAAACCATCACTATCAATGCCCATCCATAATAATCTATCCATCCATAATAAATTATCGTCACCCTCACCTTTGACAAAGCAATCGAAACAAACATAGAAACTATCAAAATCTAGAACGCTCATGCAAAAATCTTGAAGACTTTATCATTATCAGACAAAACAACACCTACATATCAATTTCCTACCATCATCATCAACATCAAAATCCAAGCGTATGCCTTAATGGATGTATCATTCCTACAATTTAGGCATCATCAACAAATAACATATCTCAACAAAAATCATTGGCAAGTGATATGATAGTTGTGTTCATCCATTTTGGTCTTTTCTTTTGATTTATCTTATTGTCCTATTTTGATGATCTCTCGTGGATGTATAAAAAGTGATTTAGAGAGAAAGGAATGGGGCATGTTCATTGCTTTCATATGTCGTGTTTGTTGTATTTTCTTGTAATATGACCATGGTGAATACTTTCCTTGTGTGTGGAAGTCATCTTAGACAACATAAAACAACCCTTGCATGCTAGGTTCTCATACCTCTCTATGCATTGGTCTAACATTCTTTGAACTTCTATTTCACTTACTCATAACAAGGTTTTCATATGTCTAGCATGACCAAGAATACTTATCTTGTTTGCAAAGTCAAAGTCCATGTAATAAATACAAAGCCCCCTGGTTCTTCATACCGCAGTGCATCGTATCTATTTGCTATATTAATAAGGATTGCTATGATGAAATTAGTTACTATACACATAAGAAAAATAATACTCATTTATTTTTCAACATCATCAATCATCATCCATATTTATAATCATAATAAATAGATTTTCAACAAATCAGATCAAGATAATCTATCATTCTACCATTTATTCTCTACCTATCCATCCATTTATCCTACTAACATTTCTATCCAAGGGTAAACCCACAAAAGTGGTTTACAATTCAAATGAGGAATGAAAACTTGTAAAAAATGACCCCATGGAAAAATTTTACATTCTAGGGGTTCGAATGAACCAAAAAAGGGTTTGCTTGAACGAGGGTTCAAGTGAACCCATTAAATGCATGCATGGAAAAAATTCAAATGAAAAGCACTTTATGGGAGTGGGTTCACTCGAACCCCCCCTTGGTTCGAGCGAACCTCCCATTTTCCTGATTTTTGACCTTCTTCACAAAGAAAACCTAAATTTTTGCACTTCAAAGCTCAGTTTGAACATGAAAATGGTGGAGACTTCACAAACCCAACTATAATAAGGTAGTCCTCAGAATGAGCTATCCAACAAATATAGTTTTAATATGTTTTGGTTTTATTATGCATTTGTCTTTTTAGTTTTATTAAACATAGGTTTTTCACTGAAAATCAAACTCTTTGTTCTACATGGAAAAAAAAGGCATATTATCAAAAACATTTGAAAAGTCCTTGATCCAAATAATTTTTCTTTCCATACATACAAAAAAGTTACGACATACAACAAGCATCTATGTCCTAATTCGGTAATTGGTTTGACTTTGAAACTTGATTAAAGAAAAAAAATATCTCAATTAAAAACTATCTTAACTAAGTAAAAGCACTAGATATCAGATATAACCCTAAATTGAAGAATTAGAATTTTATCCTTAATGGAAAAAAAGTTATGCATTATACAGTGAGCGTCACTTTTTAAAAATGTTGTTTTCTAAAAAAAACTAGTTTTCGACGGAGATGGAAAAAGAAGTGCAATCTAATTCCAAAAATTTTGAAAAAAATATATTTAGAATCTACAGACAAAATTTCACGAAACTCTAGTTTGCATCATCTTCAAATTCCTCATGGTTTAGCCGCTATAGGTGCCTGAAAGTGAAGATTTAGTTAAAAAAAATTATTTCAGTGTCCAGTTTGGCCAAAAATTGTAAACCACTATTGTGGGATCATCCTCAAGTATTATGACATACACCAAAAATATCAATCATATCTTGCATGCATAATATCATTAGTATCACATGTATACTACATCCATAGTATCATTAGCATCACGTGCATCCTGCATCCACAAAATAATAAGCCATGCATCCATCAATTGTACATCATGTCCTATATCATCTAAATCATACATTCATAATCATGCATAACATCAAAATATAAAAAAAATACAAAATAAAGAATCATATCTGGATATATCATGATACCATATCATACATCCTACATCAATGATACATTAGTATCATCATCCTTTCATAATCATGAATCCTCATATCATAAATAGGCATCATCACATCATAATATCATCATCATCATATCATGAGCATACATGCATTGCATCATAAAATAAATCATACAAATCTCATACTCGCATAAAAAAGGATCATCTCATCTCACATATCATCAAAAAAAGAATGTCATGATACAATCATCATCCCATCGAATGTGTGATTAATCTATACATGAAAAATACATGTACATGAGGCTGTCAAAAGTCGATGAATGTATATATACATCATAAGTATGTCTACATCAAAATTCTATACATCAAAAAATCTATATCAAGTTACCTAAAGCTCCCTCGATCCTCTCTATAGAGAGGAGGCTAAGGAGGTGGTGGGCCCATCACCTAATGTTGATTCTCGACATACCCCTAAGACCCCTATGGTTGTTGCTGTCCTAGAATAATCTATTGGGAAGGCCATCCTACTGATCCACCATTTGAGTGTTCAGACCTAGCTATTGTACTACTCACAAAAAATATTGGTTGCTTGTGCTCATGAGGTACGACTTCTCGATACAAAGTATGATAGTGCATGGCTTCCTAAATGAGGGATCTCACATCCTACATGTGCTATGACACATTGATCATGAAACCTTGTCCTATCTCTAGCTAAGTCCTATGAGACCACTTTGTATCTTGCTTAGCTATAAGATAAGCAACCTGTGCCTCTACTTGCTGGTGGTGGGTGATCTCAGCATCTCTCTCTATTGTCTACTAATCTCTCTTAGATACACATTGGTCACTCTCCATGAGGGTTTGATCCTTCTCAAATATTCTCTGAATCAACTAAGCTGCTAGGCCTTCTCACTCTACCCCATATCCATCTCGCTCTTGATGAGCTTGATCTCTTAGAGATAAAGCTAGAGCTAATACCACCCCTAGCCTCTTGCTACTATTGGGCTACTTGTGGTTCATCCTGAGGTTGTTGTACATCTTGTTGTGGTACATCCTACTAATGCACATTCTATTTGTGGGCAATGGAAATGGAATGCACAACTTCCTTGCTCACACCAAAAGGGGAATAAAGGAAGAGGAATCTGATTTCACAATGTTCACACTCAAGGACACATTGAAGATCTTCCCCCAAAGAAGGATATGAGATATTTGACAATAAGGTATCCTAGGATAGATTTTGGGATTAGAAAAGGCTGAATGAGGGGTTCACCACCAAATGCAAACTTGGAAAACATGAAATGTTTGAAAACACAATGTGATATGCAAACATATGCTAAATGACCTAGAAATGCAAATAAAGCAAAACAAAAAGCTATGAAATAGAAAGTGTGCACCTGGAAATGTGTTGAGGACTGGAAATATCTCTAAAATTCTAAAATTTCTGCTTTTTAGGCCTGGTGGGACTCATTTGCCATTCTGGGAAAATCAATCCTAGATCTGGAAAACTATCCTGAAACAAGTTTCAGCCAAAAGGGTATTTGAATATGCAAAGATATCCGAAAAAAACCTACAGTGGGACTCATTCACCACTATAGAGGGATGAGTTCCATTTTGTTGAAAAGCGTCCCAGGGGCAGAATCTTGAACTGAAACTTTGTAAGCCTCTGAAGATGGATGAAATAAGCACTTTCCCATTGATTTTATGTAGATTGGATGGATATTTTTCCCTAGATCTGAGTTTCTGTGAGTCTTGACAACTTTTCATGACAACTTTTACAACATTTGCAACTTTACCATTTTGGCATTTTTCTTCAATCTACAAACCTGCAATCACACATTAAAGAGGGGAAAACTTGTTTGTTAGAGGATAGGCATTTTCCTTGGTCAAACCCCTTTTAGGTAATTAAACCAAAAATGATGAAATGAGATAATAAAGCATGAATATGAAGTAATGCAGTTAGGAACTTTCCATGATGATGGATCTTGAATTGCTACAACAATTAATGAAGAATATGCCCTTGAATGCCTTAGAATTGATCTTGTGAAGTCTTGAAATGCTTAACTTGAAAAAATTAATTCATTATGATACTTGAATCAAATGAGGGTTTGGAGGCTTATTTATATAGGCAACCCACTCAAATGCCCGTTAATTTGAAGAAAATTAAACTTAAAACCTATTTTTTCCCACTCAAACCCCAAAAATAGCTCAAATGGGACTCATTCACCATCCTAGGTGAATGGGTCCCACCTGAATGGGACTCATTTTCCCAAAGTGGCGAATGGGTCCCATAGGGGCTCTTTTGCTAGTTGGGGTGTCAGGGAGTGAAGAATTTTATTTTTTATGTTGATTTTATCGGGTCTTTGATCAAAATAAGCCTCTGGATGCACAATATGGGATCATATGGGCCTATTAATGATGATATAAAGGGTGAATAGGGCTAGGGACACAAATTTCAATGTGAAAGTGTGATTAAATACACTCTACAACATTAAAACGAGGTCCACATAGCCTAGAAAGGCATAAGAACCAATGTGAATGTGTAGAACACATTACAACACTAGATTAAAATTAGGTTTAATTTAGAAGCCTTCTAGATTAATGTGAGACTCCAATTAAATACATTTTACAATATTGAATTAAGAGAAAAATAGGTCCATGAGACTTAAATACTTAATAAAAGTCCAGAAAAGTGTGAAAGTTATTTACAACACTTTACAACACCTTTACAAGACATGCATTTTATTCAATTTACAAGGTCCCAAGACCTAATACAACATTAAATCAAGGCAATATTAATCCAAAATCACAAGGAGGGCCCAAACAAGTCAGAGAAAGTAGAAGGGTTACTTTTTCGATGTCCACATTTAGCCCTCACTTTAGTGAGAGGATGAGCTTACTTCAAACTCACACTAAAGTAGACATTCAAGAGGGTTCCAGTCATACCAATGTGGATGGTCTAGGATTAAAAAGATGAAGGAGGCATTCAAGCCCCCAGGATCCAAGATCCTAAGTCAAACCATCAGAAGCGCAAAAGGACATACACAATGTGAATGATTTGCAACAAAACAAGATACGTGATCATGCAATGGAAATAACTAGAAGGAAGAGAAGTACAAATGAGCAAAAATAAAAAAGGTAGATCAAGATTCAAACATTTGTACAACATGATGTGGATCAGATCTATCTTGTTTGTCCAAAAATGCATACTCACTTTGAGGCGACGAAACTCTTGACTATCCATTGGGTGAGAAGTCCAAAAAGGTGAGAAATATACACTCATGGCTGGTATGCACTCACACATACAAGTGGCTATGGGGAAAGTCATGCCTCGGGTCAGGCCTCCCACTCAAACCATACCAAAGTTATACCTCCTGATAACTTTGATAAGGTGCCACACAAAAATGATCTTTGAGCTCTACAAGGGAAGCAAAACTTCCTATGCTTGAAACTCATAGACATTGTAAATGAAAAATAGTTCAAGGAATGTTCAAAGGGATTTTTCTTAGTTCGTGCAAGGTCTCATCATAGGGAACATCATGCTTAATGTCTCCAAGAGAGGATAAGTGCAAATGGTCTCATCTTGTTTCCAAGAGAGGACAAGTGAAAAGTTTCATCCTGGGCAACATTGTACCTAATGTTTCCAAGAGAGGAAATCACAAGAAAAAGAAAATCATGCAATGAAATATGAGTGTCGATGTATTCCCCCACTTTAAAGTGTTTGCTAACATCATTACTATTAGAAATTTATTTAAAGTAGAAGAAGATAGGAGAGCTTATTCAGAAAGCCCTATGCCAAGTCATATGTTTCCAATAAGCTACATCATGAAAAGGTAGTATGCCACATGCAAGCCAACTTTAGGCATGTCATCCACATCCCAAGCTTGCTCTTAGATGTTCATGAAAGGTTAACAACTAGTCAAAAGAGGTAACGACAAGTGACATACGAAGACAAGGCTACCTAACCCCTTGCCCCCACTTAGTGTAGGACAATGGTGAGCCAAAATGATTGATAAGATGCATGGTAGAGTGAAAATCAGTATCAATTAGAGGAATTAGGTGCCCCCACATGAGGGAGAGCACCAAACTCCTTAAGATGTTGGATTTTACTACTCAAAGCCTTACATGCATTAGTAGCATGACCATGAACTCTATGATATGCACAAAATGAGTTTTTGTAATAAAATTTCTTTTGAGGTCTTGGAGGAAGGGATATCAAATGATCTTGGAGGAGTCTCGATAAGATACCCACTTGATCAATGGTAGGAGGTGTTCCTGTAGTTTGTGGAAAAGATGTCATACTTACGCAAGATTGTTTAGATTGTGAGATTTTGTTCTCTCCTGTATAGGAGGGTGTAAAATCTAACAAATTCAAATCATTAGTGTGTTGCGAGATGACGTTGACATTAAGCGAAGATTTCTCTATTTCTTTCAAAGAATTATTTGTAATAGTGTTGATGTTAAGTGAAGGCTTGTTCATTTCTATCAAAGGACAATAACCAAGACCATGAGTTGTTTCTTGCATGGTAGGCTCTATAGGGTTGTAGATACCTTGTTCACTAGCACCACATCCTTTTCCACTATAGCCAAGTTGTTTCATAAGTTCATAACCTTTTCCATAAATATTTTTCATTACTTTTGGATCAGGTGGTTGTTGATAGTCAGTGTTGTCAAAGCTTTTTGTATATTTGCTTCTTCTTGTTTAGTGGTTGAGGTGGATGCTTTGAAGGGTCATCCAAATTTTGTTTTGACATTACCACATTTTCTTTTCCCTTGTTAGAGTCTTTGTTTATGATCTAGTACTTTCCCATGAATGTATGTTCGAAATCTAAGGATCCCCAATCATCTTCTAATAGCTTCATGACTTGTTCAATATGTTGTTCTGTGGCTTTTTGTTGGACGGGTTCTGCTTGTGTAGTTGGTGTTAATATTTTCAAGGGATTTTCCTTGCTTTTCTCAATGTTAAACAACTATCGCCTAGGCTAGGGTCAGCTTCAAATGTGTACACTTTGTTATATGAAAGATCGTTAGGCATAACATGGATTGGTGTTTCCAATGTGGCCTTTCCAACTATTATAGGAAAAGTAATCACACCAAGCGGTTGTTTTCCTACATTGTCAAATCCCTTGATAGATAAAGAATTAGGTTGATTTTTTTATTTATCCACTCTAAGCTTGTCTAGAAGGTTTACACTACACACATTAAGAGTGGAGCCATTGTCAACAAGGGTTTTATTTATCCCTATTCTTTTATATTGAGATATTATTATGAAAGATTCATTTTGCTTTTGTACTTCCAAAGGAGGGAGCTCACTTTGGCGAAAAACAATGTCAACATTTATTCCTTGAATGAGGGTCATGATGTTATTCAGTTGCACATTAGAAGGGATAGGAAATTGTTGTAAATCACTTTGAATCATGTTGTGATAATGAGGGGAGGATTGAATAAGGTCCCATAATGATATTTTAGTATGAGTATTCTTTAGTTGTTCAACAAGATTGTACTCCTTTCCACTTTGTGGAGATAAATGAGGAGGAATAGGCAATATGGGATTAGGCAAAGGTATGGGTGTTGGGGTTGGTTTTTGTGGCTGCAGATTATTTCTAGTGAACATGTATAAGAAATGGTATGATGAATCAACTGCTGCAACACATTATTCTTAGATTGGTAGAGATGAATTCGGTTTTGTTTTGAGTTTGAGGTTTGTGTTATGGTGGGTAAAGGATGAGTTGAGGTTGAATAATATTAACATACCTTAGTGAGTGAGAGTCTAATGTTGCCTCTTTATCTTCTTCTAAGGGTATAATATCATTATTGTCAATGTTATCCTTGTCTTGCATCATGATATCCTCCCTAGGAGAAGGGTTTTTAGGAGGATTACAAACCAAATGTTCTTGACAATTAAAGGTTGGTTAGATTCTAAAATGACTTCATTGCAATTAGGGGAAGGATCAATGGTTGAATTATCTTGATTAATAAGGGTTTCTCTAGGTGAAGGAGGACAACTAAGATTCTCATGACCTTCATTGATTATATTTTCTAATATCAAAGTATCTTCTTCACAACTGGGAGAGATACTAGGAGAAGAACAAATGTTATTGTTGTGATTACCTCTGGTTGTGTTGTCTTGTTCATCAATGTATTGTCCACTAAGAGAGGTAAGAGGAGAGAAACAACTAGGATTCTCAAAACTCTCATTGATTGGTTCTTCTAACACCAAAATATCTTTTTCACCAATAGGAGAGCTATTAGGAGAAGAACAAATATGATCATTAGGAATGTCCAAGGTTGTATTCTCTTACACTAAAACAGTCTCACAGGGAGGGGATATGAACTTTCTCTTAGCATGTCTAGATATGTAAGACACTGACATTGTTTGAAAAGAAATGAAAAGTACTTGTAACTATTTCATGCAATGCTTCAGCAATGTAAACAATGTATATCCCAAGATGCAAGACACTTTTATCCAATGTATGCAAAACTTTAAGAATGTAAATAATGTATATCCCAAAATGAAAAGAACTTTTATCAAACTTATGCAAAGTTTTATGAATAGAAATATTGTGTATGCAAAAGTGAAAAGTACTTTTATCTATGTTATGCAAAATTTTAAAAATGTGAGCAGTTTCAGATCTAATGATGCTTGCTATTGAAATGATGTAAAAAATGACTACCCTAAATTGATGTTTTTGACCTACATGCATAAAAAAAATATTCCTAGAAGTTTCTAGACTTATAGTATATGTTACCAGGGGGCTTAGGAAGCACAAAAATGAGGTTTCTAATGCTGTAATGAATAGTTTAAAATTTGGACTAGGACTGATTCACCCAGAATGGCGAATGAGTCCTAGTTAGGATTTTTTTCAAAATTTTCAAAAATTTTCAATTGGTTTTGACACTTTTCATGTTTTATGACCTGAAGACTAAATGAAAATGCAGATTTTATATGATTTTCAATGATGTGAGATGCAAAAATGAAAACTATATGCACTTGCACTAATGCAAAATTTTAAAACCCTAGAATGCAAATTAACTGTTATAGTAAATTATATTTACCTTAGGCTTAAGTTAACTTAGGCATAATAATTTTATCAATTCGGGTGGTTTCTTTCCCATATCGGGTATTTTTACACTTGCCATATACTTTATTACTTTAAAAGGATATAACATTGTGTAAATTAATCAGATCTGATTTGTCATTTCCTCTTCTCTGGTGAAATAGCGTGTAATGCTTCTCTCTTTTTCTGTGGAAGTTTATCCCACAAACGATGATCTTGGGCTCCACCTACATGGTATCAGAGCAAACCATTTTGCAACCCTTCCCATGAGAGTTTTTGTTGGAGAGAGTTTTGAGATCGATTTGTTTCGGCATTTGAAATTTTTTAAAATTTCAAAATTCCCTATTTACAGATTTTGTTGGGAATGATTTAAAATTGGAGAGGCTGCGATTCTCTGTAGAGGCACGATTCCTTTGAAATAGGGAACAATTTACATAGAGACAACGATTTTAAGGTTTTTGGAAGACGTTTCTTTGTTCCAGGCCAATTTGAAGTGCACGATTCTGTAAGAGGCCGGTTTTATGTCCAAAAACAATGATTTTTGTTGGAATCTTTTGTTGGCAAAGTGTGAAATTGGAGGCAAGATTGGAGGGTGTGTAGGAGGACACCTTACATTTGTTCTAGGCTATGCTAGTTTGGTAGTCGTGATCTCAATCTTTGTTGGGCCGTTTTACTTGTTGGAGGCCACAATTGGCTTTATTTTTTGCTTGAAGACTTTGATTCCTCTATGGGAGAAACAACAACTGAAGCCATAGCATTTACTACTTGGAGGAAGCCTGTTCTTAAGGTTGAAGATGCCATGTTTTCTTTGGAGGGCTTATTTTCTCTTGAGAAGTGTGTGAGTTCTCTGATATTTTTGTAGTAAAGGAGTGCACCAAGCCATTTTTTCAATCACTTGGAGGGCCTAATTTTCATTTGTGGAACGGATGGATTGTACAAACCATGAGTTGCTCTATCAGTCCATCGTTCCTGTTGTGCAGAGGTAGTGGATGTGACTTGAATCATTTGTTATGGTGGTATTTTGCATTGTTTGATAGAGCCACTATTTTGTAGAGGCTGTGATAAAACTCTAGTGGTCGTGATTTGTTTTGGCGTGTATAGGCGAATTTTCTTTATTTCTAGGGTTTCCTATTTTTTCGACAGAAATAGTTTGGTGAGGATCTTAAGTACCACATTGGGAGTGTGGAGATCCTCTTTAGTCTTCTTATTGTGATGCTACCCTCAATGTTGTGTGAGCTAGTCTCATGGTGGCATTTGAAGTCCCTCACGCATGGCGATTGGAGACAGTGTATGTTGGCTTGTATATTATGGTGGTGCTCTGTGATTGTGCCTTGGTTTGTTGGTGGTTGGGCCTATTTTTTTTGTTATTGAGGATGAATGTGATCACATGGTGGGACTAGGTGCCTGATTTGAAAGTGCTTCTATAGGCCTTTTTAAATTTTTGCTTATCTTTTGCAAATGAAGGCCAATTTTCGCAAACCATGTATCAACAGAAAGGTATTTTCACCACCTTTGCAACGGTTGAGGTATTTCTCTCATATTTTGTTGTTTGGTGGTACTTTTAATCTATTGAATTTCAATATTGGTGTTGTTGTGCTCTTTGGAGTTGCTTGATTCTCAACCTTTTTTTTGCTTCTTGAAGTATTTTGGGAAGCCTTCATTTGTAGTATTTGGGAGTTTCTATTTGTTGTTGAAGGTTACTATCTTTGTATTTTTTTGGAGATTTATCATAATTGATTATGGGGTTTTCATTGCATCCTGCTGTGATTATGTTGGAAAGGGGGAACTATACACAATGGAGAGATGGTATATTGAAGCACTTGAGATGGTTTCATCTTTTTCCATACCTATATAATCTTGTTCCCCTTCCTAGTACTGATAGTAAGAAATTTGCATGGAATTGCAAAAGGGATCGTGTCCTAGGAGTTATTACAATGCGTATTGATGATTCCACTTTGGATACTATTGATCATTTTGAGTGTCCATTTACTCTTTGGATTAAAATCTGGGAAATACATCCAGAGATCCTAATACTCAACCATTCCTAGATGATCCTGTTTCAGATTGTCTTGTGCCTCTTCATTTTTCAGACAGGATACCCTATGATCATGCTACTATACAGGAGTTTGAAGTATTGGAATACTTTGAATCTTTAGATGAGGATGGCGAGGGTTCTTAAAATGCTCTTTCTTCTCCATCAGAGATAGTTGATATAGCTTTTCCTTTAGTGATTCACTGTGAAGAGTCATTGATTGAGACTCCTATCATTCTTGCTTAGTAGGATCATTCATTTTGTGTTGATGATTCATTGAGCACATACAATGATTTATCACAACTAGTATTTCATTGTCTTCCTGATTGGGATTCGTATTTGTCAGACATTGGTTCATTGTTCATAGAATCTCACATTTCTAACTTGGAAGACAAATTTGAGGGTATATCCCTCCTATTCGATGATACTTGTGGTACAACTGTTGTCACTCCATCTCAGTCTCTGGAGAGTGTTCAGAACCAGTTTCTAGTGGTACTTTATTTTTCACCTTATGTTGTGATTGAGCATGTTCTTGATTGGTTTGTGGCATCATTTTTCAAGGACTTGGTGACACATGAGTAGATTTCAGAGACACCATCATACATTTGCATTCTTCTTTCTTTCAATTATTATCTAGAATGGGAAGCATACCTGCATTTGTATTTGATTTTGTTTCTTCTGAAAGGGAGACAAGTTGTTTGTCGACACTAGATCATGTTTTGTCTTCAGGCACTTACCATTTTTGTAGGTGATTACATATTGTGGGGGGGATATATAGTCTCTCTCTTTCCCTCTTATGGGGGGAATATTGATTGTATATACATGATGTATTTAGTCCCTGGGGGTGTGATTGAGTCCTCCATCCATGCATCATTTTTGTTTTCTTTTCTCTCTTTTGGAGAGGGGTTTTTCCCACGAGGTTTCTCTCCTTTTCTCCAATTGAAAGAGATTTATTTTTTGTATTGTAAATGGGTACCTAACATGGTTGTGTAGTTGGGACCCACACTACATTTTCATTTTTTCATAATAATTATCCCTAAGTTGCACTTAAGGGGGGGTTAGAGTAAATTATATTTACCTTAGGCTTAAGTTAACTTAGGCATAATAATTTTATTAATTCGGGTGGTTTCTTTCCCATATCGGGTAGTTTTACACCACCATATACTTTATGCCTTTAAAAGGTTGTAAAATTGTGTAAATTAATTAGATCTCATTTATCATTTCCTCTTCTTTGATGAAATAGCGTGCAATACTTCTCTCTTTTTATGTGGAAGTTTATCCTACAAATGGTGATCTTGGGCTCCACCTACATTAACAAATGAAAAACGCAATGCAATGTTAATGCAAGCTAATTATAGGATGATGATGGACTCAAAAATTAGGAAATGTGATGTTCTAAGGTTGGGTTCACCAAAATGTGGACAATGGAAATGGAATGCACAACTTCCTTGCTCACACCAAAAGGGGAATAAAGGAAGAGGAATCTGATTTCACAATGTTCACACTCAAGGACACATTGGAGATCTTCCCCCAAAGAAGGATATGAGATATTTTACAATAAGGTATCCTAGGATAGAGTTTGGGATTAGAAAAGGTTGAATGAGGGGTTCACCACCAAGTGCAAACTTGGAAAACATGAAATGTTTGAAAACACAATGTGATATGCAAACATATGCTACACGACCTAGAAATGCAAATAAAGAAAAAAAAAGGCTATGAAATAGAAAGTGTGCACCTGGAAATGTGTTGAAGACTGGAAATATCTCTAAAATTCTAAAATTGTTGCTTTTTAGGCCTAGTGGGACTCATTCACCATTCTAGGTGAATCAGTCCCAGATCTGGAAAACTATCCTGAAACAAGTTTTAGCCAAAAGGGTATTCGAATCTACAAAGATCTCTAAAAAACACCTACAATGAGACTCATTTTCCAATACTGGGGGATGAGTCCCATTTTGTTGAAAAGTGTCCTAGGGGTAGAATCTTGAATTGAAACTTTGCAAGCCTCTGAAGATGGATGGAATAAGCACTTTCCCATTGATTTTATGTAGATTGGATGTATGTTTTTCCATAGATTTGAGTTTTTGTGAGTATTGACAAATTTTCATGATAACTTTGACAACATTTGCAACTTTACCATTTTGGCATTTTTCTTCAATCTACAAACTTGCAATCACACATTAAAGAGGGGAAAACTTGTTGTTTGTTAGAGGATAGGCGTTTTCCTTGGTCAAACCCCTTTTAGGTAATTAAACCAAAATAATGAAATAAGATAATAAAGCATGAATATGAAGTAATACAATTAGAAACTTGCCATGATGATGGATCTTGAATTGCTGCAACAATGGATGAAGAATCTTCCCTTGAATGACTTAGAATTGATCTTGTGAAGTCTTGAAATGCTTAACCCTAGTTTGCTTAACTTGACAACATGAATCCATTATGATACTTGAATGAAATGAGGGTTTGGAGGCTTATTTATATAGGCAACCCACTCAAATGCCCATTAATTTGATCCCCCCGGGTCGACATTAAAGAAAATTATTTACTTAAAACCTATTTTTTCCTGCTCAAACCCCAAAAATAGCTCAAATGGGACTCATTTGCCATCCTAAGCGAATGGGACCCACCTGGATGAGACTCATTCACCCAAAGAGGTGAATGGGTCCCACAGGGGATCTTTTTCCAATTGGGATATCCGGGAGTGAAGAAATTTAGTTTTTATGTTGATTTTATTGGGTCTTTGATCAAAATAAGCCTCAGGATGCATAATATGGGGTCATAGGGGCCTATTAATGATGATATAAAGGGTGATTAGGGCTAGGGACACAAAGTTCAATGTGAAAGTGTGATTAAATACACTCTACAACATTAAAATGAGGTTCACATAGCCTAGAAAGGCACAAGAACCAATGTGAATGTATAAAACACATTACAACACTAGATTAAAATTAGGTTTAATTTACAATCCTTCTAGGTTAATGTGAGAATGCAATTAAATAAATTTTACAATATTGAATTAAGGGAAAAATAGGTCCATGAGGCTTAAATACTTAATAAAAGTTTAGAAAAGTGTGAAAGTTATTTACAAGACTTTACAATGTTGACTCGACCACAATAGTGGTTTACACTTTCTGGGAGATCCTGATTTTTGCTGAAATCACATATTTTTAGAAAATATAATGATTTAAGCCTTGAAAAGTTCCATTTAAAGGATTCCAATTGAATAGGGTTTAATCAAACCACCTTAGACCAAGCCCCCTTGGATAGAACCCCGCTAGTTTTAAACCATACCTATAATGGAGTCTCCTTTACACCTATCAAAATGCTGATAAAAAACCACTTTTGATTTAACTTTTGGGGGATCAAATGAATTAATTTTTTAATTTTTTTTGTAAGTATGTAGTCCCTTATTATAAGCTTCCAAAAAGGTATAATTTTAATTAAATTTAATTTGATTATTATATTTATTTTTTATTTCTTGTGAATGTAGGTTTTTCACCGAAAATCAAGCTCTTTGTTCTTCACATGTGGAAAAATAGAATATTATCAAAAAAAAATATTGAAAAATATGAGTGCACTAGATATTGGAGTCCTTGATCCAACAAAAATACTAAATTGAATTTTGATACATGCAAAAAAAGTTGCGTTATACGGTTGCGCTATGTCTAAATTGTAATTGGTTTGACTTGAAAACTTGATTAAAGAAAAAGTATTCAATAAAAAACTATCTAAAATAGTGGAAGCACTAGATATTGGAGTTAAAAATATAAATTCAAAATATTATAATTTTATCCTTCATGGAAAAAAATTTATGCGTTATACGGTGAGCGTCACTTTTTAAAAATGTTGTTTTCTGAAAAAAACTAGTTTTTGAGGGAGATGGAAAAAGAAGTGCAACATGATTCCAAAAAATTTGAAAAAAATATATTTAGAATCTATAGACAAAATTTCATGAAACTCTAGTTTGCATCATCTCCAAATTCCTCATGGTTTAGCTACTATAGGTGCCCAAAAGTGAAGATTTAGTTAAAAAAATTATTTCAGTGTCCAGTTTGGCCAAAAATTGTAAACCACTATTGTGGGATCAACACCTTTACAAGACATGCATTTTATTCAATTTACAATGTACCAAGACCTAATACAACATTAAATCAAGGAAATATTAATCCAAAATCACAAGGAAGGCCCAAACAAGTCAGAAAAAGTAGAAGGGTTACTTTTTTGATGTCCACACTATTGTGCCACATCCTGCTAGGCAGCCTGCTACTACTGATCCCCCTTTGGGCCTCTGCCACTGCTCTGTACCTCATGAATTTATCATGCCTAGGATCTACATCTCTCCTCCTACATACACCCATGGGCCCAACTACATCGTCAATATGTGTAAATCGTAAAGGTATCCTCTAGACCCACCATGCATCATAGTCCTATGTGATGCCTAGATCCCTAGGACCACCTGGCCATTCCCATGCCAGTGGGGTCATCTATCGAAAATTTGTTAGTGAAACTTGAGGGATTGTTATCCCACCCCAATCAAGCATCTCTTTCACTATCCTGGAAAACACAATATGGTAGTCATTGGTTGGTATACCCTGCCTCTCATCAAACTATTTGTGAACTCTATCTAGAAAATAACTCTCTAGGAAGTGGGGAGTGTGCCCGATAAACCATAATTTCTATCTATAATATTTCATTTGCAAGTGGTCATCCATCCAAAACCCACATCACAGCCACATCTTATAGATGAACTGATCCATATCATAAAAAATCTCTCCAAAAATGCAAGTCTCCCATTTTCCTATGTGTAAGCATCGGGGCATATAGATACACATAAGGATCCTTGATCCCTCTCTCTACCTCTCCAATGGGTTGAACAATAGATATATGCTCTCATGTCCAAATGTGGAGCAATGTAATCCCCACTAATAGACTGGTGGCAACTCTATATGCCACCTAGTGCATTTCGTGATATAGGTGTGCAAGGATGCAAGGTCCCCATGCATATGTGATTCCCTCCACAACCATGCCCTCGATCGCATATCCCCACCCAATAGAAAGTACTTTGGATCGTCAATCAGGAAATAATCATACCCATAATACATCCTGCTAGAATCAATATTTAATATCATCAACCTCTCCAATGTAAGGTCACAAGTCAATCTGTCCATCCTCTATCTCAAGCTTGTTCTTTCCCAGTAGTCTCTCTAGGGACTTTGTGCCTCTATCCATGTCATATACAACAAAAACACCCTCAATATTTACCCTCAAAATGTGAAATCTCTTGTAGGAAGTTGGAAATCCATTGTCTTAGAATGCCATCACTTTATAAGTGCGGGCATCATGGCCCTATGTACCTAAATCTTAGGCATGTAAGCAATGTGGTAAAGCATGATCGACAATAAAAACTCAATCTTGAACTCACCCAAGAGGTCCATTCACTCTAAAATTTGAGGTCTCCACTCTTGAGAGTAAATTAGATGTAGAACTTCCTTCAAGCATAACACCCACGACATCAATTTGTCAAATTTTTGATAAAAATTCTATTTGTTAAGAAAATAAACAAACACGTCACTTTTTGTAAACATGGCAATAGGTGATAGTCAAATGAAATCACATTTTTAAACACGCCATTCCTCCAAATTTAACCATGAACACATTTACAAATGCATCATTTTATGACTAGACATACATGATAAGGTACCTCAATCGTTCTATGGTAACCAAAATATACTATGTGATATGAAAAAAGAGATATTTCATGATTGCAAGCATGGCATGTTACGTTACAAAGGTATTGATCCATGGATCAACATATTTTTGCCTACTTTTAGCTACCAATTTGAATGCCTAAAACTACGTTTGAAAGAAAACAACTTAGTACGTACAGGGGGCCTTCTGTCACCCCCCTCTTGAATTATTTGACTTGATCTTCATGGTGTGAAACACAAGGAACAATGGCCATTTCAATAGGGTGTCTATGAAATCTAGATGCTCAGAGCTCTATGATCTCTCAAAACAAAGTGTGCAAATGAGGATAAAATGAGCCCAAATGCATATATGACCCCCATATCCTAGGGTTTCACTCTCAACTACCTTGCTAACTCTTTTTTCAAACTTGGCTATTGATCTTGATTATTTTTTATCCTCTTCTCATCAAAACCACACCTAAAGTCTTGTCATGAGCTTGACTTGAATTTTTTTTTTTCTAGCCAACCTCCTAGGGGTAGCCTAGCATCGTACTGTCATTCTTTCATTGACTAGGGCATAGTGGGGCATAAAAAAAAAAAAAAATTCTCTTAGCAACAATTATCTTTGAAACAAGGCAATGAGTACATTATATCAAAGAGGGGGAAAATGTAGACATGTAAAAATGCCTAAGCGTATCACGCATCCACTAACACTACATTTTGTCTTTTTCATCACTAATTCCTCATTTTCCATCATATTTCCTCACTTTCATCAATTTCTCATCATTTTTGTCATTTTTGTCACTTTTCACCATTTTTCATCATTTTCTCAAAATCATCTCATTTCCTCTATTAATTAAATAATTTTGAATTATTTAATAATTCATCATTTTTAACTAATTTTCCTCTACCCCCTAATTAAATTAATTTTTTAATTATATAATTAGAAGAAATAATTTTTGTTGTATCTCCCATAGTGAAATAATTTTTAATTATTTAATTATCTAATTTTCTTCCCTCCACTTGTACATGGAATATTATTTTTTCAAAAATGAATATTCCCATCCTCATAATTAAATAATTTAAACTATTTAATTAATCTAATTTTCCCTCTCAAAAGCATATTCTAAGGAATATTCTTTTTCAAAAATATCTCAACCAATTCCCTAAAATTGAGGAGATATTTTGAGTTAACTAAAGCTCTCAATTAACCTCAACCTTTGATCTTCAAGATTCAATTTGAACTGTTGATCTCAAGATCTGATATCCACCCTTGCTCTGATTTTTGGAAATTTGTAAGGGCGGGTGCATGAAGATGGGTAGCAATTTTGTGGCCACTTTTTTTAAAAAAATTTGAAAACTCATAATGTGAGTGCATTATAACGTGCTCGCGTTATGGCTTGGTGTGCCGAGCCTGAGGCTCGACCACCACAAGCCCATAACATGAGCACGTTATAATGTGCTCATGTCGAATTCATTTTCATTTTTTACTATGTTTTTCTTGTTTCCCACGGCTAAAAACGCTAGAATTCCATGCTCACGTTCTAGGAGGTGCTTTCTTGCAAAAAACCTTCATCAACAGTTGTCGATTCATCGCTAGGATGTCACCACATTGACGAGGAGGTCAAAGAGGTAAGGATTGTTTTTTTTTTTGAATTTGATAGTTTTAGGTTGTATTTAATATTTATTTTTTGAATTTGTAGGAGATGTTAATCAACCTGGAAACCCTCCTCAAAATCCACAACAAGAACAAAATCCTCAAAAAAAAAATCCTCAACCACAACAACAACCTCCTCCACCAATCCCTCAATACCCTCCTGGCACTCAACAAAATTTAATGGGTGAAATTGAGAATAATAAAAAACAAATTGAGGATTTAATCAGGAGGTTGAACGATCCAAACAGTTCAACTGTAGAAAGAATGACCTTGGCAACTTCTCTACAAGATATGTTACAAAATGTAGATTCAATGAACAAACAATTAACTGGTTGGTAGGATAGGAGGCAAGCGGCTAGGGCTTTTTACCAAGATAAATTATCATATAAAGGAGTAAAAGATTTAAAAATTACAAAAGGTGATTTGTGTGCATTATTCACTAACCCACGGTCAAATGAAATCTCTCCCTCAATGTGAAGAGGTTTCCTATTCATTGGTGCCACCACCAAGAGATTAGGAAATATTTTTAGGATAGGTGGTACATGGTTTTTGATGACCCACCATGCAATAATTGTGAAGTCCCACAATATTTCCTCAGGAAACTATATGCTGAGTTCATCTTGAAAAAAATCTCAAATTATTTTGATATGAGGGATTTCCAGGGGAGAGGTGGGGGGTCGGCACAAGATAGACCCGATGCACAACCAGATCCTATGTGGCAAGCGAGATGACCTTTTGCTAGGATGCCTCATGAGCACATCATCATCCCTTCCATTGTGAAGGAGAGTGTCGATGCAGAGACTCTGTTGGCCATCAACTCTTTGATACAGAGTGTCATCCAACATGCTAGCCCTCTTGTACAATGCCATCTAGGGGAGTCTTTGATAGGTGGGCTTCAATCCCATGTGTGTCAATCTTGCGGGGCAACTTGTTCATATGACCCTACCAACACTCAAGAGGCTAATGTGCATGATCCGTCTGTAACTATGGAGATGGAGAGGGCAATTGACATTTTGCATGATGCATATGACATTGATACTCAGGTAAAAGTTAGCATGTTCATTGAATTGAATTTATTAAAATTTTATTTTGAAATGCAAGATTAACTAATTTAGTTTTATGATTTTAATAAATTTGTAGGGTCACAGTGTTGATACTAGATACACCGGCCCTACACCTACTTATTTCTATAGTACACCTATCGGTGGGGTATGTAACTAGTAAACAATTATAAATTTATTACATATTAATAGCATTGTTTTATGAATGGTATTTTAATATGTGATTTTGGATGTTGAATAGGCTAATATTGGAGGTTTTGAGGGAACACCTCTCAGTGCCAGTGGATTCATTCAAACCTTCATGTAGGTAATAAAATAAAGAGTTTAACAAATGAAATGTACTTAATAGATTTTTTTAGTTTATATTCATATCGTTGATTACGTTGCATTGCACATCATTCAAACTCAAAGCATAACTTCACATTCCATAACTAATAACTAGATGTTGATAGATGAAAAAATTTCAACTACAATATAGTTGTTTAGAAAGTCAACATAATTAGTGATGCAATTACTTCACATAGCATAAGTAATAAGTCTAGGAGCAACTTCCAATTCCATTTTCTCTTCATGGAATTCCATGAGACCACATTTTACTGAGGCATCTTTTCAAACAGTTCACTGCCTTGTCTATGCTCCAAACTAGGCAACCATTATGGCTTTCTCTCACATATCTGAAACTCACTTGCAACTCTTTTGGAGGAACTATCCCAAATTTGGCTTTTAACACTGAATTAGGCCACAATTAGGTCTCTTTTTTAAATAGATAGCTCTCCAAACACACAACCAACACTTGAAACCTCCAAACAGTAAAAAAAAAACCAAGAAAATCTCATATTATTCAACTTTCAGGTCTCCTCTCACTCATTTAGAACCGTTTTCATAAAACCCCCACTTTCCCTGCAATCAATTAGGGCTTATTGAAACTCTTATGCCCTAACCTCTCACAAGCTTATGCCCTAGAAAATTTTGTTAAGATTCTGCAAATTTACAATTTATGCCTAAAATGACTACCAAAAACCATTACAAACTCAAAAATGGCTATTTAAGCCTTATTACATCATGAAAATACCTATACAACCTCAAAATCCTAAACTTTCCTCATGGAGGCATGCTCTTGTAAAGGTGCACCTGCACCACTTTTTCAAATAGTTCACTACCTTTTCTATGCTACCACATTTTCCATACATGTCTACCAAAGCATTTTATCAAACAGTTCATTTCCTCACTGCTATGGCTAAAAGCTTAAAACATGTTCTTTGCAACAAACTATGGATGCTTGGAAAAAATATATCAAAGCATAATAGTAAGCAATAGCATAGACAAGGCAGTTAGTAGGTTGAAAAAATGCCTCAAAGAAATGTGGTCTCATGGTGATGGAATTCCATTCCACCACCATGAGACCACATTTCTTTGAGGCATTTCTTCAAACAACTCACTACCTTTTCTATGATACCACATTTTCCATGCATGTGTACCAAATAATTTTATCCAACTATCACTTCCTTGCTACTGTGAACCAAGATTCCCAACCTGCACAAACAAAAGAAACAAACATCATATTAGATAAAATGCAAGTTAGTATCATGGTTCCCCAAGAAATCCATTTAAATTGCAATGAAAAGGAGATAAAATGAAGAACATAAACAAACATAAGCAAGAAATACTAAATCCTATTCAAATGCAATACAAACTCTTGATCTCTTGGGGGAGTTGGTGCCAATTTGATGTGGAAATTGGCCCTTTCCCAACTCCTATGCAAGCTTTGTTGATTGGTGATGAAGAGTGATCCAATTTGTTGATGATTGATGAGTTCTCCAAGGTAAAATTTGCATAACCTAGCTATAAAACTCAATGAGATGGATGAGAATGGCTATGAATTTGAGTATAGTAAGTTTACTCAAGTTGTGGATGCTAAAATGAGGAAAGAGACCTCTTATTTATAGAATGATAGGATGGAGAAATACCCAAAATGGAGCAATCTAGGACTAATCTTCAACCAATGACAAGGTGCCACTTGTCAAGATGAGAATGGTTGAGGGATGTGCACATTTTGATGAATGTTCCCATAAATGCAATTAGGTGATATTTGAAAATGGTGAAATGACATGTAAGAGGGAAAAAAGAATGTCTTAAATGCCACTTGGCTCAAGGAAAAATGACATGTAAGATGAAATAAATGCCTTGTTGGAAGGACAAAGTCCACTTGTATTTTGAATTCAAATTTGAGGGAATATTCCTCCATTATGCCATTTGAGAGAAAACAGAGATTTAAGAAATGAATTAAATTTATTTTCATGTGCAAGTGGCAAAAGCTAGAGGATGGGACATGAGAAGAGATTAAATTAATCAAGGTTAATTAATTTAATGAGAGATTAGCTAATGTGACAAATTTGACTTAGATTTATGGATTGATTTAAATCAAATATGAGAAGAATATGATTTCAAGATTAATTAAATAAAGATTTTTGATTTATTTAACTAAGGAGATGGAGTTAGATTAAACTAAATAAGGTTTTAATTTATTTAATTTAATAGATAGACTTTAGAAATTTAATCAAATAAAGTGAATTATTTAATTAAATATGGACATAGGGTTAATTAGATCAGATAAATTGATTTAATTAACAAGAAAGAATGACTTAATTAGATAAAGTGATTTATTTAATTAAGAGAGGAAAATTGATGAATTTAATCAAATAAAGGTATTCAATTAAATGGTTAGACCAAGGGATGATTTTGGATGAACTGGTGTTAGTAGTCGGGATCAGACGTGCAATGTCAATCAGTACATTTTATGTGTCTACATTTTCCCCCTCTTTGAAGCAATGCACTTGTTGCATTGGTTCAAAGAATAAATTGTCTCGATCAAAAGCCAAAAAAATTTCAATTTCAAAATTTGCCCCATTGCTGCCCAGATGAGGGAAAACATGCCATTAAGACGAGGGATGATTTTGGATGAATTGGTGTTAGTAGTCGGGATCAGATGTGCAATGTCAATCAGTACATTTTACGTGTCTATATTTTTCCCCTCTTTGAAGCAATGCACTTGTTGCATTGGTTCAAAGAATAAATTGTCTCGATCAAAAGCCAAAAAAAATTCAATTTCAAAATTTTCCCCACTGCTACCCCAACGAGGGAAAACATTCCATTATATTGCCCACTCGATAGATTGAACGAAAATTCTAATTTTTGGGTGATCTCGTGAAAAAAGAGGACAAGGTGCCCGACATGTACCAAAAAAGGCTCTGAGAGGTCCAAAAAAAGGTAAAATGCAAAAAAAGGGTTCAAAACAACCTCTAGTTAGGAAAAAACGGGTTCAGGGGATCAACATCCAGTAGGACAGTCAAACGGGGTCAACAAACCCTAATTTTCAGGCTTAAATAGGTCTCGGGGGACCACTTCCAATTAATTTTCACACCTAGCCTTTTAGAGATTTTGAGAATTTGAGCTCTAACACCCTGAAAAGATGGCACAACGACAACTCTCGATGCATATCTCTGACCAAGTATGGATGTACCAGCGGCCTCCCAGCATTGGATCACCAGTAAGTCATCTTGACTTGAGCTTCATTTTTTGTTTAACGTGCACAATTAATGCTTTTAAACTTAGGTTTCTAGGTGCGGTGCCATACTGCACTGCTCAAACTTTCAAATAGCACTGCTTGGTGTTTAAACTTGACTACCATCATAAGATGGACTGTTGTGGTGGAGTTTGGAGTTTGGGAACAAACTTCAAACTTTGATGCATTTGTTAAATGCAACACTAGATTTCAAACTCTAGCGTTGCGACAGACTTTAGAATTAGGGTTTCGGGCTTAACTGCGCCGCTTTGGAAAAGTGCACCGTCACAGTGTAGTTTGGGACTTTGAAAGTGCCATTAGGTATGCAGTCCCCCTGTGGGGTGATGAAAAAGACACCATCAAAGTAAAGTTTCCAGTGGTCATCTATGTTGAGATTGAAGATGGATTCATTTGGAAACTCTGAGATGAGAGGATTCTCTGAATACATAGGTGCTTCCACAAGCTGATCTGCAATTACCTGACCTTTGATTGCTTTCCGCTCCACTTATTCAATGTCATACTCTGATAGTATCATGACCCATTTGGCCATTCTTCTGGTAAGCATTAATTTTGACAGTAAGTACTTGAGGGGGTCGATTTTGGTGATGAGTTTTATTTTGTGTGCCAAAATGTAATGTATGAATTTTTGTGAAGCAAACACTATTTCTAGACATTCTTTTTAAATGAATGAGTAGTTTAACTCATGCCCAACCATTGTTCTACTGATATAATAGATGGCCCTTTCTGTCCCATTTTCATTGTGTTGAGCTAGGAGAGTTCCAAGGGTTGTTGTTGTTGCTGACACATATAGGATCAATGGCTTTCTGGGGATCGGTGGCATAAGGACTGATGGTGTAAGTAGATATTCTTTGATCTTATTGAAGGCTTCCTCACACTTTTCATCCCACTTGTACGCTACTCCCTTGTGAAGTAGGTGAGAATAAGGGATTTGTTTATCTGCCAGTTGTGCTATGAATCTTCAGATGGATTGAAGCCTGCCTTGGAGGCCTCTCAATTGTTTCAATGTTTTGGGTGCCTCCATCTCAAGGATTGATTTTACCTTGGTAGGGTCTACCTTGATACCTCTCATTGACACTATGTATCCTAGCAACTTTCCTGATTGTACACCGAAGACACACTTCTTTGGATTTAATCAGACCTTGTACTCCTCTAGCCTATCAAAAATAGCGCTCAAGGTTGCTATGTGATCCCTCCTTTTTCTTGATTTGGCTAGTATGTCATCAACATAATCTTTGATAGTTTTGTGGATCATGTCATGGAATATTAGTGTCATAGCTCTTTGGTAGGTAGTGCTAGCATTTTTCAAGCTGAATGACATCATATTCCAGCAGTAAGTCCCCCATGGACAAGTGAAGGTCGTTTTGTGTTGGTCTTCTTTAGCAATCATTATTTGGTTATATCTCAAGAAACCGTCCATCAAGGAAAGTATTTTGTATCCTTCCATCATGTCCACAATCATGTCAATGTTGGGAAACGAGAAATCATCTTTAGGACATGCTTTGTTTAAGTCCCTAAAGTCTGTGCAGATTCAGATGCTCCCATCTATTTTTGAAACAAGAACCAGATTGGATACCCACTCGGGGTAGTCAATTGTTAATATGAATCCTATGTCAAGTAGCTTCTTTAATTCCATTTTGAATAGTAGGGCGATATGAGGGTGCATTTCCTCGAGCTTTTGTTGGACAGGCTTTGCTTCAGGATACACTGCTAGATGATGGACCACAATCTCTGGATCGAGCCCAGGCATGTCTGCATAGATCCATGCAAAATTAACTTGTCTTTCTCTCAAGAAGGCTTCTCAGAGCTCTTGTTCCTCTGATTGTAATGACTCTACATAGAATGTGATGTGCGGTGTCTGCTCTGTTCCTAGGTTGACTAGATTGCATTTTTCTGTGAGGACTACTAATTTTTCCTGATGGAGAGCTCTGAAAGGAAGATTGAATCCCCCATCATTGGGTGCCTCAGGGAGGCTTTCACTGTTGGATGCGTCCTTTCTTTTTACTATTTTTTGGTCGAAGAGTGCCATAGTGTGGTTTTCACTCAAGGACCTTGAGATTATTCTTAATTGTTCACTTTTGCGACTGAGGGATTCAATCGTTTCCCCATAATATGCATGTGTATCCAGATTGATGATGAACCCTGCTTTGTGATCCCCATAAGGAATATTATCCCATAGTCCCATGAATTTTGAGAGGACCTCATCATTTTTGAATGTGTCCAGAATTGGTGGTCCTCATTGGTCATAATCGATGAGTTGCGGGTAGACTAGACGAATTTCATGGTTTTGATTTTTAGACTCATAGGATAAGGTGTTAATCATAAGGAGTGAGGAGTTATCAAAAAGCATTGGTATGTCAGTTATTGTATCTTCCTCATCATCGCTACTACTACAGACATCAATTATGTCAAAAGTAAAATTATCTATGATGCGGCCAGTGGATACAAGTAAGCGACATTCAGCTGGTGTTGGTTCATGGGGAGTCTTGACTGCTTTAACTGGGGGACATTGCCCACATATGGTTATACTTGGAGGGGTACATCCAAGGCCAACATTTCTCATTTGCATCTTAGGAATGAGGGGTATTATAAGCATTTTTGTTTTTTTCCCCTAGTTTCTGGTTTCTGTCATAGCCCATTGCGAGCATCATTTGCAAACCTTTGCTTTTGTCATCCATTAGTAGATTAGCTGCTGGTCTATTATCTTGGTATAGGAGATGAGATGGGTCCTCCTCTATGACTTCTTGGCCAATATATCCCCAACTTCTGAAGTTGAGATATTCTTCAAGGGATGTTTGAGATGTGGAGGCTTCATTTGATTGCGAACGTCCTCGTGATCTAGGAGATTGTGGTAACTCTCCTACCACAAAGGAATTTTTGGGAATTGTATAGTTTCCACAAACATTGTCCTAGATGATGAATTTGATATTGAAGACGGTGGGGATGGTGAGAGTGGTAGGTGTTTTTGTTGCAAAAGTGGAAGTGAGAGTGGTTGGATCAATCTACGGTGTTGATGGTCCTTCATCATTTTTAGGAACTTGAGGGATTTTGTAGTATTTTTCCTCTAGGTTCTTGCAGTAAGAGAATGGTTCAGGATCTCCATGGATGGTGACCTCTTGTCCTTCATATGTGAATTTTACACATTGATGGAAGGTTGATGCTACTGCTTGCATTGCATGGATCCATGGACGTCCCAGGAGAATGTTATAAGGCAAGTCAAGGTCCATGACCTAACAGGTAGTTTCCATGATAGCTGGCCCCACTTGAATAGGGATTTGAATTGTGCCTTAGGACACTCTTTCTTGATCATCATACACTCTGATTATAATACCTTTGCCTTTGTTGATGGAATCCTCTGAGATTTTCAGGTTCTTAATGAGCTTGAGGGAACAAATATTCAAGCTTGCACCTCCATCCACCAAGACTCGCTTGACTTTATTTTTATGCACTAGGACCTCTAAATGGAGTGCACGATTATGAGATGGTTGAGCAGGAAAGTCCTAGTCAGAGACTGCAAGGAGATTCAAAGTGTGATGTTTCTGACCATAGCTTGGAATTGTTCTGCATCAAGATTTGTGGGGACGGTTGATGAAGCCAATGCTTCTTTAAGGATTTTCTTGTGGGCAGATGAAATTTTTAATAGCTCCATGATGGAGATTTGTGTTGGGGTTCTTTTCAGTTGATCAAGGACATTGTAACCATTGGGAATAGATCTGGGGTTGGGTGTGGGTGCTTTGTTTGGTTGAGATGGTCCTACAATGGTAATTTTGTTGCCTCTTGTGGTGACTCCACAATCAGCATGGGCTCCTTTGATGGTAATAGTAGCACAATAATCATCTAGGGATGCGATGACATGGTCGTATATATGATTGACGCTTTTGAATGTTCCCTTCCCCTTGTCGTTGTTATTGTTGCCTTTATTGTTGTGGTTAGGCATTAGATTCATGTATATTTTGAGGTTCTGATTTCCTGTTGGTTGTTCTACATTTATGATTTTTTGATCAATGAGGTCTTGGACTAGATTCTTTAACCTAATGCAACTATTAGTGGTGTGCCCTTTAATTTTGTGGAAGTCACAGAGCTGATTTTCATTGTACCATAGAGGTTTAAGATCTGGTTCTTGGTAGTTCTCATAAGTAGGAGCTTTGATGAGGTTTTTCGTTTATCGATTTCTTCATAATGACCTTGAGTGGTTCCCCAAGGGTAGTGTACTTCCACTTGGGGGAGTTCTTGTTTCACTGGGGTGGTCCCCTTTGATCTTTGACATTATTGATCACTTGATTGTTTGGTTGTTGTGTTGTGTTCGTTTGATGGTTTTTTTGATGATGGTTTTGGATTTGTTGTTGTGGTGTGGGTGTGTTTTGCTGAGGGGCACTGATGAAAACTTTGGAATCGATGAAACCATCATTGGTAACATTTTTGTTTCTTTCCCATGTGCGGGCTTTTTCATTGTAATTGGTGGGTGGGGGATTGTTCTATTGTTCAGGATATGTAGTTGATCCTCCAGGTTGTGTCATAAGGGCTCGTTCGATGCCGAGTGCCTCGAGAATCAACTGGTCATATGTGGTGATTCCTTGGACTTTAGGATGGAATTCTAGGGCTCTGTTGAGGTTGGATATGATAGTGCAAACTTGTTGTTCCTTAGGCATGGCCCATTTGCTCTGATTGTCCTTGGATCGCCATCATTGTAGCAATGAAGCAAATGATTCATTCTTACCCTGTTTTAGAGCTGATAGTTCCTATAGAATGACATCCATAGCGATATTGCATGCGTAGTTTTTGATGAATGCGTCTATAATTTCTTAGAATGTCTTGATGCCTATAGGTAGGTGAGAGAACCATTCCATGGTGTGGCCAGCCAAACTCCTAAGAAATAGCCGCATCAGATAGGTATTGTCATACGCGACTTCCATGCAATGAACTTGGAATTCCCTGATGTGATCTTTAGGGTTTCCCGTCTCACGGTATTTGTCAAATTTGGGGATCTCGAATCCCTTTGGGATGGTTTCATTGCAAGGCTCCTGTCAAATGGATAAGGGCACAATATGTTGGGGGTTTTTCGTGGTTCACCCTGATTGAAGATCAAGCACTTTTTGCGAGAGCAACCTGATTTGTGTTTTTACATTGTTTTACGGATTAGGGGGTGGAATGAAAGTGTTTTGAGGTGGTTCAACTATTGGTGGGATTGGCGGATTGGTTGGTATGTTGATGGATGGTGTTTTCATATTCTACTGAGCAAAGTATGCTTGCAATTACTGTTGTACCAACAATGCTTGTTGTTGGTCTTGTTATTGTTGTGCTATTAGTGCCTGATGATGAGCTTGCTATTGTGCTTATTGTTGCACCAACAACGCTTGTTGTTGCACCAACAACGCTTGTTGTTGCACCAACAACGCTTGTTGTTGCACCAACAATGCTTGTTGTTGCACCAACAACGCTTGTTGTTGGGAAGCTAATCGAGCTGCTTCCTGTTGTTCTTAGTATTTTTTGAGCACTTGCTGATATGCTTGGTGCTGAGTTGCTTGTTGTTGTGCAAGATACTGTGCTTGTACTTTTGCTTTTGCTTGCACTTGCACTTGTGCTTGTGCTTGAGCTTGTGCTTGTTGGGATTGATATTGAGGCTGGGCTTGAGCTTGAGCCTGTGCTTGGGCCTAAGCGACAACTTGTGCAATCTGTGCGGCTTGAGCGACTTGTGCAACCTGAGTGGCTTGTTGTTGTTGTTGCAATAAGGCTTGGGATTATGTAGCCTACTATGCTTTTTGTGCTTGCAATGCAGCTTGGGAAGCTTGAGCAGCTTGTTGTTTTTGTACTTGCTAGATTTCCTTTTGATAGGCAACTTGCTAAGTGGCTTGCAACACAATACTATATTGGCTTGATGTATTGGAGATTGGTGGTGGTGGTGGTGGTGGAGGTGGATTTGAAATGGTGCTTGTTGTGGTGATGAGAGGCACTATTGTGTTGATGGTTGGTGTTTGAGTGGTAGATGGTGTGATCAATGTGTTTGGTCCTTGAGAGACCATGTTTTTAGATGTTAGGGGGGTGGTTGATGATGTGATGGTGGTAGGTTGTGTTATTGGGGTGATTTCCATCTGTTGTTGCGATATTGATGACAAGCTTTGAGGATTTGATATGGTACTTTGATTGATGCTCGGTGGGTTGATCTGATTGTGTTGATTGATGCTTGGTAAGGGTGGAATTCCTAAACCAAGAGGTGATGCGGATATTGATGGTAATGGTGGAAGTGGTGGGAACGTAAGTGGAAAACTTGCTTGGGGGAATGATGAAGATGTAGTGTCAAAGATGCCCCCTGGTTCGAATATATCATTCTCTCCTTGTGAGGTTATGGGGAGAGAAGTTTGGGGTGTTGCATGGAATGATGATGATGGATTGAATGTGGGTCATGAAAGGTGAGAGGGACATATGGATGTAATTGGTTTTGAGGTATGGATTGTCCCAAGATGGTATTCACATCCAAATCCTGATTGTTTACAAGGGGATGTGTTTGCAATGTATTGAGAAATGCACTTCCCTTATTAACAATGGGTTGTGTTGGAGCAATAGATGATGTAATTTGGGGGATGTTTTGAGTGATGATTTGGAATGGAAATGTAGATGAGATGGGGATGGTGGATGGGATTTGGGGCATGACCCCAAAAGATGGCTCCATAATAGTGCTCAGATTGAAATCGAAGGGGAGTTTAGCCGCCTGCTTTGCTAATTTGAGCATGTATAGTGAAGGATTGAGTCTCATCATGATGTTGATAATTTTATGATTCTCTTGATTTTGAACCATTTCAGTGATTTCCTCATGTGACATTCCAAAGGGGTTGTTGGTAAGATCCTCTACTTGAACTTCCTCTTGTTGATTTGATGATGAAGGAAAGTTAGTTAAAGGGTTGCTTGATCCAACAGGATTTATTTTGAATTTTTTTTGGCTTAGATCACTCGAAGTGGATGTTTCTTTGTTGGCTTCCATGTTCCTCTTGTGTTGAGATCTAGTTTGCACCATAAAATAGGGATCAATTTTCAAGAATATGGGAGATGAATCTCTAATTCTTTGGATTGATCTAACTTTAGGTATAAAAGAGAAAATTTAGGATGATTTGAGGATCAAAGGTAATATGATGGGGATGATGTAAAAGATAGATGATGTGGATGTCTGATATCTTGAGAAACCTTGAGGGGATGCTAGAATTTTAGGACTTTTTGGATTTGTTTGGACTTTGATTTTGGATTTTGATTTTTTGGGTTGACCTTGACTTGATTTTTGGTTTGCTTTGATTTTGGATTCTGAACAAATAGACCTTAAGACGTTGGATGATTATCTAGGGGGTAGATTTTCTCAAAGGATGACAATTTTGAAAATGTGTAGGAAGAAGGATGCATGTACCCACATGTATTCAAACAAGATGATAATTTAACCAAGCATATGAAGAAGGATGCATCTACATATACCTAGCTAAACAAGAAGGTTTGATAATTTGACTAAGCATATGCAAAAGGATGCATCTACACATACCTAGCAAAAAATGATTTGATGTTTTGATTCAAAGATGTCAAGGATTTTTCTTCAAGGATTGGATGATTTTTTATTTTTTGCCAAAAAAAAGTCTAGCATGGAAGATGATTCCAAGATTTTTCAAAAGTTGATGGTGAGGTGATTTTGGTTTGATGTTCAAGGATGGATGAAAGGTTTGATTTTGATCCTAGGTTTACCTAAAGAGACACTTGTTTACTAGACCTCGGTCTTGAAGAACATGCTTTTCTCTAGACAAGGTGTTCAAATTCATGAAAAAGATTGGGATTTTGACAATAATAAAATGAGTACAATCTGGGATTGTTTCTTGAGGCTTTACTATAAAAATTAAAAAATAGTCTTCATTTGAATTTGTATAGCATTGAGAGACGCTTTTGGCGATCTTTTGGACTAAGAGCTTTTTCCTTCGGTTTCTTGATCTTGATCTTGCATGAAATCATTGGGGACACATGTGTGGGGTCCAATTGTTTTTAGTCTTTGCTTAATGACTTTGTTTTACCACAAACACTTCTTTGATTAATTTTTTTAAACTAGATGCCCAATGTCTCAACTTCTTCTCATTCCACAAGGTATGTCATGTGGAACTTTGATGAAATCAAGGCAAGGGTTACCTATTGTTTAACTTTAGCAAGAAAATTGAGATATAATTCAAGTGTTTAGAAACCTCTAAGGATAAAATCCCAAGGGAAAGCAATAACACATGAATTTGGTCAATTGCATTTGCTTCCTAAAGGGTTTGAAGTTTTGATGAAAAATGTTAAATTTTTGTTTCCAAATGTTTTTGAACAAGCAAAGTGTTTTGTAACCGAGAACAAGCACAATCCTATGGATATGAAAGACTGTATTTGTTAAGTCCCCACTTGGACAAGTCCAACTACACTTATTTTTAGTGAATAGTTAGATGCTTGACCCCACTGGCTCCCCTCCATGACACTCACTTATATGGGACAGCCAAACATCAACACCCATGAAACTCCCATGGCATACTTTCCATTTCTACTAAAAATCGTAAAAGTGTGGGGCAGCTTCAGAATGACCATTCTTGCACCAACAAATAGATAGGGATTTTGGCCTTTCTACAACAAGGGTTTTAATTTAGACTTTTCGTTCGTAGGAGTTGACCCAATGTGGAAAAATACCATTACTTCCCTTCTCGTCGGAGCCAACCACATAATACTGGCCTTTGTTCCAGTACCCACTTTTATATCCTAGCTGGAAATACTCTTGGCTTTAGAGTGTTACCGGTTGGGTCATTCCCTTGGGTGAGTAATTTTTCCCACAAGGTAGACCCTCTAAGATAAACAAAAGCGAGCAAACATATCCGTAACTCGATCGATCTTTGTTGAAAAACAAAGAGAGAATACTCTCAATAGGTTTGGCTCACACTCGCAAGATGTTTTGTTCAATTTTAGTTCCCCAAATGAAGTGTGGAGGCAATCACTTTATCCCAACTTAAGACCACCCAAAATCCTTTTGATTCTCAAGATTTCCATGAGGCGCGAGAGAAGCTCATACGTATTTTTGATGATGTTAGTTTGAGTAAGCAATTGCAAAAACAAAGTAGCACATGTTCTTTTTAATCCCACAAAGAAATAGTGACTTCTTATTTTATAGCACCAAAGGAAATGTGAAAATTTTACTTGTTCAATTGTTAGCCTCAAACGAAATCTAGTGAGTTTGTGTCCTATAGTTCATTTTAAGCCCCTTTTGTAACAAGAAATTAAAGTGTTCTTTTTAGAGCCCAAAAGGAAACTAGTATGTCCTAAGCATGAAAGATAACAAATTTTCCTTAAGAGGAATAATGAATCCTCTAAGAGTGTTAAACAAACACTAGAGTGTTCAAAAACACTTGGTATTATGAGGTGATGTCATTATGCTTCTTTTCCTCTTCACCTTTGAACCAACCAATCTATAAGAAAACCAGTTAGGTTCTACAAAAATAGAAGTCAAGACATCAACAAATAGACCATATAATCAGAATTTGAAAAAAAGCATGTGTCATAAATTAATTTTCACTTTCTACTTCCCTCCAGCAGTGCAACTCATGAGGGCGTCAAAGTTTGAAATTACCAGTGGTGTTGTATAGTGCCACTTACCAGTCAGCGTCGCTCTATAGCCAAGACAGTGAGCATGAAGGCGTCGCTATTTGGGTCAGCGGTGTAGTTTGAGATTTGAGAAGATTCCAGCGGGCGAAAATGACACAACAACGTTGTTTGAAATTTTGAATTCTGGGCGGGAAGTAAGGGGCGTCACAATTTGGAATTTGTAGTGGTGTGATATAGCGTTGTTGGGTTCCCAACGGTGCTAAACAATGATGCTGAGCTTCCAGTGGTGGAGTTTCCTGTAGGCGTAGAAACAACAAGAAAAACATGAAATTTGATGAAAAAACATGATTATATTTTCAATCAAGCCCTCCTAGCACCAAAATGTGAACTAAGATTCCCAACCTACACAAACACAAGAAACAAACATCATATTAGATCAAATGCAAGTTAGTATCATGGTTCCCCAAGAAATCCATTTAAATTGCAATGAAAAGGAGATAAAATGAAGAACATAAACAAACATAAGTGCCAATAAATACTAAATCCTATTCAAATGCAATGCAAACTCTTGATCTCTTGGGGGAGTTGGTGCCAATTTGATGTGGAAATTGGCCCTTTCCCAACTCCTATGCAAGCTTTGTTGATTGGCGATGAAGAGTAATCCACTTTGTTGATGATTGATGAGTGCTCCAAGGTAAAATCTGCATAACCTAGCTATAAAACTCAATGAGATGGATGAGAATGGCTATGAATTTGAGTATAGTAAGTTTACTCAAGTTGTGGATGCTAAAATGAGGAAAGAGAACTCTTATTTATAGAATGATAGGATGGAGAAATGCCCAAAATGGAATCTGGGACTAGTCTTCAACCAATGACAAAGTGCCACTTGTCAAGATGAGAATGGTTGATGGATGTGCACATTTTGATGAATGTTCCCATAAATGCAATTAGGTGATATTTGAAAATGGTGAAATGGCATGTAAGAGGGAAAAATGAATGTCTTAAATGCCACTTGGCTCAAGGAAAAATGACATGTAAGATGAAATAAATGCCTTGTTGGAAGGACAAAGTCCACTTGTATTTTGAATTCAAATTTGAGGGAATATTCCTCCATTATGCCATTTGAGAGAAAATAGAGATTTAATAAATGAATTAAATCTATTTTTATGTGCAAGTGGCAAAAGCTAGAGGATGGGACATGAGAAGAGATTAAATTAATCAAGGTTAATTAATTTAATGAGAGATTAGCTGATGTGACAAATTTGACTTAGATTTATGGATTGATTTAAATCAAATATGAGAAGAATATGATTTCAAGATTAATTAAATAAAGATTTTTTATTTATTTAACTAAGGAGATGAAGTTAGATTAAACTAAATAAGGTTTTAATTTATTTAATTTAATAGATAGACTTTAGAGATTTAATCAAATAAAATGAATTATTTAATTAAATATGGACATAGGGTTAATTAGATCAGATAAATTGATTTAATTAACAAGAAATAATGACTTAATTAGATAAAGTGATTTATTTAATTAAGAGAGGAAATTGATGAATTTAATCAAATAAAGGTATTCGATTAAATGGTTAGACCAAGGGATGATTTTGGATGAACTGGTGTTAGTCGTCAGGATCAGATGTGCAATGTCAATTAGTACATTTTACGTGTCTACAACTGCTATGGCTAAAAGCCTAAAATAGGTGCTTTCCAACAAACTATGGATGCTTGGAAAAATTTCTATCAAAGAACAATAGTAAGCAATAATACCATAGAGAAGGCATTGAACTGCTTGAAAAAATGCCTGAAAGAAATGCGGTCTTATGGTGATGGAATGCCATGACGTGCATTTGTTTGTAATGGAATTCCATCACCACAAGACCCCATTTATTTGAGGCATTTGTTCAAATAGTTCATTGCCTTGTCTATGCCACCATAGTTATTGTACATGTCTACGAAAGCATTTTATCAAACGGTTTAGCAGCTTGCTGTTATGGGTAAAAGCCTAAAAACACATGCTTTCGAACAAGATATGAATAGGGAAAATAGTAAGCATGATAGTCAGAAATATATCTAGTTTAATAAGTACTCAAAATTTTGTTCATTATCTCATACATTATAAGTCATGATGTGGATCGCTATTGTAGTTTTTGTGATTGAATAATTTGTTGTTTTATTTTCAGATGTTGCAAGCCAAAACACCTTCGAATGTGACAAGGGAAATGGAGATCGGTGTTTCATCTTCTATAGAATCCTCGATGGCTCTGATAGGGGAGGTATGAGGAAAATTACTAAATTTCAGTTTACATTCATTGTTATAGATGTTAGTTAGTGAAAAATCAAACCATTATTGATTCGTAGTTTAATTTCTATTTGGATGGATTATACAAGGCTTGAGCACGCCTCAAGATGGGCATGTGAATATTTCCCTCGTGGAGAGTGATCATGAGATGGCAGTAAGTGATTATTTTGTTAAATATATCATTTTTAATACTATAATTTATATACATTATTGTCTTTTCTTCGTATTGTAATAGTTAAACCTTCACCAAGAACTAAACACTAGGAGGAGGAGCAGGAACACTCCTCGAGCGCAACACAAACAAGTGACAAACCTATCGCCATATGATTGACAAGCAAAGGGAAATAATTTATTTCCAGAGCATGGAGAGCAATGATTTTAATTTGATTCCAGAGCCCTTTGTTGTATGCCTACATGGCAGTTTTGTACATATTTTGTATTAGATATATTTGACATTGTATGCCTATATGACATTCTCGTAAGCCTATATGGCTATTTTGTACCTATATTTAATACTTATATCAACATATATTGATGTATGCGTATATGGCTATTTGGTTAATACAATTTTTTTTTATTGATGGTGTCCATATTTGCATTATAAATTCATGGTTCAATAGATATGAGTTATGTGTATTCAAGTGTATACTTTACAACTTACATGTATACTTTATGAGTTACGTGTGTTCTAATGTATACTTTGCGACTTACATGTTTTCATGCATATACCTTGTATTCGTGCATATTCTTTGTATTAATTGGTGTATACTATGTATTCGTGTGTATACTTCAAGGCTTATGTGTTTTTGAGTAATTTTTCTTCCCTTATTCACATGCATACTTATTAATTGGTTAGCCCTAGAATTGATCATTGTTGTCCTTCATGGTTTGTCTTGAATATTAATTGATTGATGCTAAACAACTTTATGTAAAAGCAAAAAAAATGTTTTCAATTGGTATTCCATGAAATGACTCATAAAAAGACTTCAAAAAGTATCCTTGTTATTACAAAAGGATATGTGTTTATACACTTCAATTGTGCAGTCGCCCTTTGGTTCTTTCAAAGAAAAATCTGCCTATGCCACTATTACACTGCACAAGTAAACCATATTTTGTATTGTGGAGCTATATTAAGCTACCACTCTCAAGACCAATGTAACAATGATACAAAATAATGTTTGAGATTGCAAGAAGACATCAAAATGGCTTATGTACTAAACAAATTCTTATGATTTTTGAAGAATGTTGATAACTCTACTCAGTTGGCTTCTTTTTTCAAAATCATACAAATTGAACCCTGACATCAATAGACCGTGTATATCAAGTTACCACAATTCGAGTTTCAACGATAAATATTTATCATGCATGTTTTAAATGACATTTAAGTTTATGGCAGTTTTGTTATTTATATGATGTTATGTGATATTCTAATCCTAATTCATGCTTCTACGTTAGATATATGGGTATGTGCAGGATCATGATGGGCGAAAAAGTGGCGATATGATGGGTTTTTGTAGGGTATGTGGCTGACAAATTTTTTTTACCCAAAATTGATGAAATGAAAAGGGTTTTTAAAGGAGATTCTCAACTTTCCACCAATATAAATTATATTTTACTTTGAATTTAATAAATAATTATTATTTATTTTCTATTTGAATTACAACTAAAGTCCTGATTCATAGGTGATTGAAAAACATCTATAGCTTTCAAATGGTATCACATTTTTTGAATCCAAAACATGGCCACATTCTATGCTTCACATGCTGTAGGATTTTTAAAAAAAAATGAATTTCATAAAGTTTTGACCAAGTTAAGGTGGTTAGACATACAAGAGTTGTAATAAAAATTCATAATTAATTATTTACTTGGAAAAAATTACAAAAAATATGCATCACATCGGACATGAGTTCTCTACTTATATCTAAAATCTTATAAAAAAATATTATCATTTTATTGTGGTTAGGGTGGTCGACGACACCTACTTCTTATTTTTCCTTAAAATTTAAGTACTATCATTGAAATTTCAAATTTTCACCAAATAGATTTTAAAAAAACCTAGTGGTTTAGAAACTACATTCAATTTGCTACAAATTCTATTCATACATATTTTTGAAATAATATAGATAACATATTCAAATTTTTATGTCAAGTTGCCTAACTTTGATTTTTCTAAATTTTTTGCCACTTAAGGGCCTATTTTTTCCATGATGATCCTGCACATACCCATATATATATATTTACATTTTTTTGTACTAACAAAACCAAAACAAACAGAACCCCCTCCAAAAAATTTTGGTTGAACCAGCGAATTGAACCCCCGAACCCGAACCTGAACCTCATACAACCTCAAAGCCTCTTCAAATACTCTTCATTCTACCTACACAAACTTAATCAACCACCAAATTATGCTGCCTCCTGACTTTACCCACTTTTACTCCCTCAAACCTCTCTTTTTCATTGAAAACCCCTCTCTTCCCAACTAGGGCATCATACCATAGCATACTTTTGACCTCCCCTATGCTTACAGACCTTTTGAACACATCAAACTCCACAACCTCACTCTATTTACAACCTATTCTAACTTATTCTCAAACAATTTCTTCTTTTCACCTCTTCTAGCCTTGCTTTTAAAGCCTAAATTCTGAATTTTCAACAGGGGAAGCGTTAGTAATCTCTTCCAATTCCTTTACCAATGCTATTTTCTTATTCCTACTTCCTATCCTACTTACCTCAGACCCATTCCACCGAGACACAAGATGAATAATAGGTGGAATGGCCTATTTCAACATATTACACTCAAACCCTTGTATGCGCAAGTTCATACCTATTTTAGAAATCTACTTCTAAGTTGCTTGGAACTTAATAGAATTCCACAAGAATGGATTATAATCAAAGCTAAAACTATTCTAAAATAGATTCAGATCATCTTAGAGCAAACTCTTGCTATACAGACCCGTACATAGGCTAGAAATGAAGAAAATGCACAAAAATTAACAAAGAAATAGATATATTTGATTTATATTCTCCTTCAAAATCTTCAACAACCACTAACTTCAAGTTTCCAATGATCATACATTTTTTGTGTGAAAAACTCAGACTTCTCAACCATCGTGTGTATGTTTATCTTTTCGATTGTTTTGCATGCCATCATAAGGGATCAAGCCAGTTGAATGTAGCTCAGAGAAATTCTATGTGTTTGGGTGAAAAAGAGGACCATGCCTAGCATAAACATACCTATCAAGACACAAAGCAATTTGTTTGGTCACACGAATTGCAAAACGAAAGTTGCACCATTTTGCAACTTTACATTGCTTGCATTTGACACTTTTTCCATCAAGTGAAAACTGGACACCACAGGAAAACGACTCTGAGATAACAAAAAATGAGAGAGGTTATTGTAGAGGGGCCCAACGCAATCCCTTAGGCTCAGACATAGAGTTCGTAAGCATCACAGTTTATGAGTAATAGCCCGTCAAAGATTTCTTCCCTTTTGCACTTTGGACCCTTAAGGGTTCGATCCAGTTGAACATAGCTCAGAGCGATTCCGCGTGTTTGGGTGTGAAAGAGGACCATTTATAGCATAAACGTACCCATTCAGATGCGTTGGAGCAGTCCGTTTGGTCACACGAGTTGCAGAACGAAAGTTGCATCACTTTGCAACTTCCAACTACTTGCATTTGACAACCTTTTCCCCAAGTGAAAATTTTCCACCACGGGAAAATGCCTCCGAGATAGCAAAAACTAATTATTGTAGAGGGACCCAACACAATCCCATAGGATCAAATGATAATTTTCTAAGCGTCACGGTATCCGAGTAACAACATGCTAAAGTTTGCAGCCATTTTTCACTTTGGACCCTTAAGGGATCGATCTAGTTGAACGTAGCTCAGAGCGATTCTGTGCATTTGGGTGTGAAAGAGGACCATGCCTAGTGTAAAAATACCTATTTAGACACGTTGGAACAGTCCGTTTGGTCACATGAGTTGCAGAACGAAAGTTGCACCACTTTGCAACTTTCAACTATTTACATTTGACAACTTATTCCCCAAGTGAAAATTCGGCACCATGGGAAAATGCCTTCGGAATAACAAAAACTGAGAGAAGCTATTGTAGAGGGGCCCAAAACGATCCCTTAGGATTAGACGAGAAATTTCTAAGTATCACAATATCTGAGTAGCAACATGTTGAAGTTTGCAACCATTTTGCACTTTGGACCCTTAAGGGATCAATCCGGTTGAATGTAGCTTAGAGCGATTCCACATGTTTGGGTGTGAAAGTGGACCATGCCTAGTGTAAACATACCTATCTGGACGTGTTGGAATAGTCTGTTTGGTCACACGAGCTACAGAACGAAAGTTGCACCACTTTGTAACTTTCAACTACTTGCATTTGACAACCTTTTCCCCAAGTGAAAATTTGCCACCATGGAAAAATACCTCTGAGATAGCAAAAATTGAGAGAGGTTATTATAGAGGGGAATGTAATCCCATAGGATCTGATGAGAAGTTTCTAAGCGTCATGGTATCCGAGTAATAACATGCTGAAGTTTGCAGCCATTTTACACTTTGGACCCTTAAGGGATTGATCTGGTTGAACGTAACTTAGAGTGATTCCGCGTGTTTGGGTGTGAAAGAGGACTATGCCTAGTGTAAGCATACTTATGTAGAAGTGTTGGAACAGTCTGTTTGGTCACACGAGTTGCAAAATGAAAGTTTCACCACTTTGCAACTTTCAACTACTTGCATTTGACCACTCTTTCCCCAAATAAAATTTGCCACCATAGGAAAATGCCTCCGAGATAGCAAAAACTGAGAGAGGTTATTGTAGAAGGGCCCAATATAATCCCATAGGATTAAAAGAGAGTTTTTAAGTGTCACGGTATCCGAGTAACATGATGAAGTTTGCAGCCATTTTGCACTTTGGACCCTTAAGGGATCAATTCGGTTGAATGCAGCTCAAAGTGATTCCACATGTTTGGGTGTGAAAGAGGACCATGCCTAGTGTAAAAATACCTATTCAAATGTGTTGGAACAGTCTGTTTGGTCACACGAGCTGCAAAATGAAAGTTGCACCACTTTGTAACTTTCAACTAGCATTTGACAACTTTTTTCCCAAGTAAAAATTCGCCACCACGGGAAAATGTCTCTGAGATAGCAAAAATCGAGAGAGGTTATTGTAGAGGGACCCAACACAATCTCATAGGATTATACGAGAATTTTCTAAGCATCATGGTATCTGAGTAATAACATGTTGAAGTTTGTAGCCATTTTGCACTTTGGACCCTTAAGGGATCGATCCGGTTGAACATAGCTTGAAGCAATTCTGCATGTTTGGGTGTGAAAGAGGACCATGCCTAGCGTAAAAATACCTATTTAGATGCGTTGGAACATTTTTTTTGGTCACACGAGTTGCAAAATAAAATTTGCACCACTTTGCAACTTTGCATTGCTTGCATTTGACACATTTTCCATCAAGTGAAAACTGGACATGACAGGAAAACCACTCTGAGATAATAAAAAATGAGAGAGGTTATTGTAGAGGGTCCAAACATGATCTCGTAGGATTAGACAAGAAGTTTCTAAGCATCATGGTATCCGAGTAACAACATGGTGAAGTTTGTAGCCATTTTGCACTTTGGACCCTTAAGGGATCGATCTGGTTGAACGTAGCTCAGAGCGATTCCACATGTTTGGGTGCAAAAGAGGACCATTTCTAGCGTAAAAATACCTATCCAGACACATTGGAATAGTCTGTTTGGTCACATGAGTTGCTGAATGAAAGTTGCACTACTTTGCAACTTTGCACTGCTTGCATTTGACACTTTTTCCATCAAGTGAAAACTAGACACCACAAGAAAACCACTCTGAGATAACAAAAACTGAGAGAGGTTATTGTAGAGGGGCCCAAGGTGATCTTGTAGGTTCAGACAATTATTTTTTAAGCACCACGGTTTCTGAGTAATACCCCGTCAAAGACTGCCGCCCTTTTGCACTTTGGACCCTTAAGGGATTGAGTCGATTGAACGTAGCTCGAAGCGATTGTGCTCTCTTTTAGATGGAATTAGGTAGGAAACGAACTTAACTCCATTTTAGTTTTGGTTTGGTTGGATTTCAAGTGATTTTGTGCATTTTAGAAGCCAATTATTGAGGGTCGGTTTGTATACCCTGTTTTAAGGGTTTTGAGTGCATTAAAATGTCATATTAAGCTTTCCACCCACTATATGCTTCTATAACTCGATGGAGAGGCTTAGTTAGGGTTATAAAAAATGTGTGCAGAGTTTAGTGTGCAAGGGAGGTAAATAGAGGGTTTTTAGGTGATGCCCTAGATGTCAAATGGTGCATTTTTGAGTGGAAAATAGTGGTTTAGTGCTAAGGTTTGAAGAAATCTTTGGGGGAAGTGATATCTCTTGAACTTTTAAACTTGTGCAGACCTTTTTGAAGGGGTTTCAAGATTTGGTTGGTTGTGGGAAGGTTTGGAGTATGGGTTTTCAATAAACCCTTGCCTAACTTGTGAAAGAAGAGGGTTTTGGGGTTTGTTATATTAGAGGGATTATCATGCTCTAAAAGTGGAGGACTTGGTGGTTTGGAAGACTGGTTAGTGTTGCACAATGGTGGTTTGCATGTGATAGGAAGAATAAAGGGGGGTTGCTTGTTTTGTAAAATCTGATCCAAAAGAGTCTTATGAGAGTTTGATGTATGTTGAAGAAGGCTTAAATGGGTTCCTAAAATGGTGGTTTGTTGCAGAGGTTGTTAAGGAATTATGAGAGTTAAGGTGGGAAAAATAGGTCTGCAGACCTACAAGAGTGACTAGGTGCAAAGTTGAAAATAAGCCAAGATTGAGTTTTGAGGGAAGGAAGGAGGTTGGAATCCTTTTCTATTGTGGAAGTGAGTTGATTGCCTCCCTGTATTGCTTGAGAATCACTTCCTATCAGAATCACTTCAAGTTTACATTTTTTTGCACTTTTTTCACATTGACAACTTTTCAATTTTTGCAATTTTACATCATTTTGACAAATATGCAACATGAACTCCAAAATGACCCAAAAACAAAATAACATGACTTATTACATTGTAAATTGGTCTAATATGACCTTATTCAATTGAAAAAACTCAAAACACAAAAGTAACTTAAGACTTCCATGAACCAAATTTGCTCAATAACCTTGGTGCCCCTACACCGAATTTCATTATTTCAGTAAATCTCATTACAATGCCTTAGGTACTCTGTTCTCATAGATCTTTTACAATGTCACTCATACATTCAAGATTATCTTATAATGTCTACATCATAGGTGCTCATTATGAGGTTAACTTCAAATGAGTAACTTGAGATTTCCTCGCAAAGCTTCACACACTCTTTTATAATGGCTTCAAATTAGAATTGAGATTTGTTAAGATCATTAAAATAAGGATGTTGTATTGATTTTTTGGTTGAGATTCTCGTCGATGGCTCATAAATCAACATTTTATACAAGGAGATACCAATCAATTTTTAGTAGTTTACTTACAGATACACAAAGTAAAAGAAGAAAAAGAAAGAGCATCCAAAATGGAAATGAAATGAAAATAGATGGAAGCCACTTACAGATAGGCATGGAAGTCTCTCAACTTAGTCACTCCTAGTCATACATCTTCACTGGGAGTTCCAAGATACGTATTGCACACAAAACCTCTCATGAATAAAATATCTTGAAATTTAAGATGCTCTTATAATGTCTACATCACAGGTGCTCATGATAAGGTTAACTTCAAATGAATAACTTGAAATTCTCTCACCAAGCTTCACACACACTTTTGTAATGTCTTTAAATCATAATTGAGATTTATCAAGATCATCAAAATAAGGATGTTGCATTGCTTTTCTGGTTGAGATTCTCTTGGATGGCTCATAAATCTGCATTTTCTGCAAGGGGACACCAATCAATGTTTAGCAGATTACTTACAGATACACAAAGTAAAAGAAGAAAAAGAAAGAGCATACAAAATGGAAATGAAATGAAAATAGATGGAAGGAACTTATAGATAGGCATGCCGGTCTCTCAACTTAGTCACACTTGGTCATACATCTTCACTGGGAGCTCCAAGATACCTATTGCACACAACACCTCTCATGAATAAAATATCTTGAAATTTGAGATGCTCTTATAATGTCTACATCATAGGTGCTAATGATAAGGTTAAATTCAAATGAATAACTTGAAATTCCCTCACCAAGATTCTCACACACTTTTGTAATGTCTTTAAATCATAATTGAGATTTGTCAATATCATCAAAATAAGGATGTTGCGTTGCTTTTTTGGCTAAGATTCTCTTGGATGACTCATATGCATTTTATGCAAGGGGAGACCAATCAATGTTTAGCAGGTTACTTACAAATATATGCAAAGTAAAAGAAGAAAAAGAGAGAGCATCGAAAATGAAAATGAAATGAAAATAGATGGAAGGCACTTATAGATAGGCATGCCAATCTCTAAACTTAGTCACTCTTGGTCATACATCTTCACCGGGAGTTCCAAGAAACCTATTGCACACAACACCTCTCATGGATAGAATAACTTGAAATTCGAGATGCTCTTATAATGTCTACATCATAAGTGCTCATGATAAAGTTAACTTCAAATGAATAAATTGAAATTCCCTCACCAAGCTTCACATGCACTTTTGTAATGGCTTAAAATCAGAATTGAGATATGTCAAGATTGAATCAAAATAAGGATGTTGCATTCCTTTTCTAGCTGAGATTCTCTTGGATGGCTCATAAATCTAAATTTTCTACAAGGGGACACCAATCAATGTTTAGCAGGTTACTTACAAATAGGCAAAGTAAAAGAAGATAGCATTGACATCAAACAAATTAATGTGCATACATGTATAAAATTAATAAGAACCAATGTGCATATACTCTTTATTGTGTCAAGTATTGCCTCATGGTTAGACTTACAGACCTTCCACAAGGTCTTGTTCAAAGGTCTACGCCCATATTTGGTCAAACGAACATTGAATGCCACAACAAGGTTCGGGTAATGAAGAATCTTACGATATTTTTCAAAGTCCTAAAACAACCAATGTTTAACACTCTTATGTGGTACCTTTTAAGCCACGTTCCAGTAACAACAACTAAGCCTGTAGGGTATTCGATGTTTTCTCCATCTATAACTAGGGCCTCCAAATTCTTTTTGGCCTCAACACAATGATACAAGTAATAGTCTATTCCCTCTTCGTTGTCTTCATTTGTAATAACTATATAAACATGCCCTGCATTGATATGTGCAACAAATCTCTTGAAATTAGTCAACATTATGAATACAGTACAAAGTAAGATAACAATATGGAATTTCAAATACTAAGCAAGTAGATATATTACATGGTTGAACTAGATATGATACATGGTCAAAGTGGATTGATGATTCCATCTATGTTAGTTCCAATGCCATCAGAGGGTGATACGTGTGAAGTGGGCTAAGATAACCTGTCAACCATTTGTCAACTCACTCCCCTGACTCACAATCATTCCAGGCTTGCATTTTACATGAAGAAAAAAAGCATGCCATATTTCGTGTATTGATACTCCATGAACTTGCATTTGAGCTAAAGAAAGAGTGTAGCTCACTCAATCCTATTAGTGTACAACAATTCTCATATGGTGCAATGTTAGTATCATCCATCAGCCAAAAAAATATATGAATTGAAGACGTACCTTTATTACCTGGACCCATCGAAGCATTACACCACTCGATGATTGATCTTGCATCTATCAACTTTGCACTATCTTTATACTTTAACTCTTCTTGTGCTAATGCTATTTTCACGCATGATCCTGCACTATCATGCTCCCCCTTTCCATGCTCGGCCTCACAAAATTTCCACATATGCTAAACACCTATAGTGAGATGCATCTTGCACAACCAGTAGAACATGTGTGCGTTCTTGAAATGTGCTGCACAGTTATCTGACCATATTATATGCCGACTATATGCTATGTCCCTCTGAGCCAAATCACTATAGAACATCTGGAAGCAACCTTGCACGAACTTTAGATAATGTGTGCGATCATCACTAATATAAAAGTGATACTCCCTCAATACCTTCCTTTGGTCCTTTGTACTATTAGCTGCATGAATGAATACTATGTGAACAAATATCAAAACCTGTGTGGAGTTGTAATACTATGGCTACACCTCACGCTGCAGTTGTAGAGTGTAGTTCTCTACAAATTCAACCACTGATACTATGCTACCAATTGAAAAGGTGTCCTTGCATAGCTTGAATTGTGTGTCCAACCATCAGGCTCTATGGGTATGCCTTGCATACTCATACACTATATTGTCATGAAACATGGACATAAACTGATACACTGGAATCTTTTGAATAACCAAATCACACTTTTTTGCTTAAGACCCATCTTTTGTAATGTATGCCACTGTTTTATACTTCCTGAACTCTACTAGTTTTTGTCCCACCTCATCTGTGCTTTCCATATGTTGACATACTGGAATTCATTGCAAGCCACCACAACGCTCGCATGAACCATCCAAGCATGTTGTCTTGTAGAATATTTGGCCATCCTCTATTTCACATAATTTTTTTGATAAGAACTCTCTTGAAGATTTTGGTGGGGCTTTTATGCCACAATCTTGCAAAACATCATTAGTATGCAAATCTAAACATATAGAACGATAAACATCATAATGGTTAGAGAATTCAATATGTAGTCTACAACAAGTAGTGTGTGTGTGATTTATCTTGATGTTTATCGTTCTATATGTTTAGATAAGCATTTCAAAAAATCTTTGAGAAATACGAACTTGAGGATAATCATTTTGAAATTTATGAAAAAATTGGGTTTGAGTCGTATCCAAAAAATGCTTTGGATGTGGCTCATGGTTTTGACTATCGATTCTCCTTCTTACGACATCCCTTTGATTCAAAGATGGCCTTGTGTTATTCTTCCAATACTCTTCAATTAGTGTTCTCAATGCTTCAACAACTTTTTTATCTTTTTGTGGCAGTCTCCCTAAGAATGCCCATAATTCATTTGAATCGGTGCCCTCAATTCTTTTCCTCCTTTGAACGGATTTTGATAAAGTTTTTTCTACTAATTCTCATTTGTTCACTCATATTTTTAATGAGACGATCTCTCTTTGTTTGATATCTTACCAAATTCGATGTAATGACACGTCAGGTGACATTACTATCCTTTGAGTGTGAGGTCTTACCCACACTCTCATAAGCATCCATTAGATTCTTCACAATAGTGTTTTCACTTGATGCATGCAATGTTCTCAACCCAAGGGTCTGCATGATGTTTCTATAATTTAAACCCGCATCATTTCAACAAATAGTTGACATCTTGTGGTCTCATTTAGCCTTTCAAAGAAGATTTTCCAAATCTTATTAGCATAACTTCTACAAGTGCGTGCTAGATTCTTACCTTCCATGTGCTGCAAAATATCCTCATCAATATTAATCAAATACTTTGGCTTTCTACGCAAAATTCTAGGTGGTGTTCTCCTAGGCACATACATCTCAACATTAGCAATTTCATCAATATTTAATTGAGGTGTGCTAGATTGCGTACCTTCGGTCGAGGGTGGAGTAGAAGACATACCTTGAGGTTCACGTGGGGATGATGGCATACCTTCTTCGTCAAATCCAAGTGATGATGTACTCTCAACTTGAGATGTGGTGGATGGTGTCCAACCATATTCACTTGCGGTAGATGGTGTCCCTCCATATTCACTAGATGGTGGTAGATGGTGTCCCTCCATATTTACTTGTGCTTGATGGTGTGACCCCTTCGTATTCACTTTTAGTAGAGGGTGTGCTTCCAACTACGGTACCCGAATATATCCTACAACGACACTTTTGCATTTGTGCCCTTTGTGCTGCCAATTTTTTTTCTCTTTTTGATAGTTGAGGTTCCTCTTCAATTGGTTTGTTTTGTCAATCATTTCCAATTTCTTCTTTTCATGATATGCCCTCAACCGTTCTCTCTCCTTTTCTTTGAAGGTTTGAAGCTCTTCGTCTGTTAGTTTCTTCCTTGTTCATTTCTTTGGCATGGTGGATAATTTTACCTATAGCATAGTAATGAGATGAATATTAGTTCATGGTGTTTGAGTTATTAGATGAACGTTTAGATAGGTTGTTTTATCAAATTTGCAAAAAATGTAAAATGTTGTAAAAAGAGGTCCAAAATAGGTTCTAGGTGTTTTTTTTCTTAGAACAAGGTCTTGGTGGACCTTTTTAGCATGTAATTACTTAATTTGGTGGTTCTTAGGTGTTGAGGCATTTAAAAGTGTGAAAAAAGAAAATCTTGCAAAATTGTTGTCAAGGTAAAAATGCAAAAAATGACAAATGGAAAAATTTGGAAGTTTAGGAGGCAAGTAGGTGAAAGGTTGGTTTGGGTCATTTGATATGGTCAGGAAATAATTTAAATTGATGGATAACCTCGAGCAAGAGGTAGAGAGGATGTAAATAATGGAGAAAACAATAAAGAGACCCTGTTTTATATTCAATTGTTTGTGTTTTTGCTGGTAAAACAGCATTGTGAAGCATTGCATAGCCCCGTACAACCATATTTTCATGGGGAAGTCATTTGGAATGATTCATATATGAGTCTAAAACATTCTCCTTTTTTTCTCACTCAATTTCATGCAAATTTGAGTAAGTTATGGCTTGTTTACTGAAGACGGTTCAAAACCCTTGCTAGGGTAAACAAAATTAAAAGAAAATTGTATTTCTCTTATTATAACCAATGGAATCACTTTAAATTTAGTAAGAAGGTCTATTTTTGTGTACTCTTTCATTTCTCAAAGTTTCAAACCGAGTGGTGATAGTTAGCTTTTAAAATCATGATGCCCTAGGCCATATTTTGGTGAAAAATTAGGAAAAAGCAGTGTACAGTGAGAATTAAATAACTTGTATATGGTTTTTGATTCCTTCTTGAAGATATTGTTTTTAAAAGGTGTTTATGGGTATTGTGAATCTATTTCAAGATTTGGTTTGGTGAGTTTTCAAGTTTTTGAAGTCCATTTAATGACTATCCTGCCATGACAGTGATGTAATAGTCCTAATTTTTAGTCAAGAATGGTGGTTTACGATACATGTTTGATGAATTATCGTGAAGTTTGGAGAATGATTCCTTCATGTTCTACAAAGATATTTATGCATGTTTGAAGCATTAAGAAGTGGAAATAGGATTGGAATTGAGAAGTTGCTTATTGATAGGGCCTAAAAGGGCCTAGTTTGTTGATTAGGAGAGTCTATTTTGAGAAGTTTTCATATTGGATATATCAAAGTTGGGAATTGGGTTGAAACAATTAAATTGATGCTTTTTAAAGTGTTTGAGAAGTTTTTAAGGGATTGTGTGCTTAGAACTCAGTTTTATGTCTTCTATCCATAAGTTTTGTGAAGGTAAAGGAGTCCAAATTGAATGGACAAGTTGAGATTTGGTTCAGTTTTGATAAGTTGATTGGAGTGAGATTGAGTTAAGTTGTTTTCTTCCTCTATATTTTCATCAAATTACCCTTGATGGTTTGTTGTTTTTGGTAGATGCTCTGCAAAATAGGCTGCACCTTTCCCCATTTTTCTAACTTATCCTTGAATAAAGAGTCTTGGAATAGTGGAAAGAAGGGTTAGAATCCCTTGTAGGTAGACTAATTAAAGATACATTTAAAATATATGACAACATATGTGATGAGGTAGCTTTACTGATGAGGTAATTTAGAAATAGAGATGAAAACCAAAATAGTTTAAATCGGTGCTATCAATGTGGGAGGAGTATATTCCAATTTTTTAGAGACTTGTATGAAAAATTTGGTAGCATAGACAAGGCAATCAGCTGGTTTGTATAGATGTGGTTTAAAAATGTAATTGGAAAGTGTATAGAATTGTGTAATTTAAAATGTCCATTGACAACCTAAGGTTGTAATGACAAAAAAAAAATTGTCAACATGGAATATGCAAAACAACAAAAATGAAAGCAAGCCATAATAGAATGAAAGAAAATGTGTAAAGACTTCACATACCTAAAAAACCAGAGTTTCAAATGGAGGAGTTCTACCCAATTATGTAGCCTTTGCTTCTTCTTTCTTCAAAATCCTTTCAACATGAAAACTATGCTATTTCATGCAAAGGTGGTGGAAAGATCATGAAAAAGTTGGTGGAATGTGAAACGCATGCATGCACACTTCACAACATCATCAAAAAACTACTTTTTGTCAGAGCATGCGTAGAACCAGGAGATTATGAAAAATGTGGGATGAGATAACAACTAAATTGTGTTTTTTTACCATTTTTAGAGCAAGCCAAAATGCACCCACATTATAATGTGAGAACATTATTTTTTGCTAAAAACGGTCATATCTCTACTTCAAAACATGCTTGTGTTATGAGAAAGTTGGTTTTTTTATAGATTTATTTTCTCTCTTTGTTTATACCCTCTACCCTAATTCTATCTATCTCCCCTCTACCCTTATACCCCAATTCTATCTCTCTACCCTTAACCCTTATACCCTCAACCCTAAACCCTAATTCTATCTCTCTCCCCTCTGCCCTTTACCCATAACACTTATACCTTCTATCCTCTATCCTCTATCTCTCTCCCACTCC